>APFE031546944.1:244858-279143 GCA_000404065.3 Pinus taeda
TCCCATTCAAGGAGATTCGAAGCCAAACCATCTTCACTTAACTTGGATTCAGTTGGTGAATGAGTTGGATAGAACTTTTGGAGGTTGATTGGTTAAAAACTTTGCCCAAAAAGGTTGGCGCCATTGCGACTCTGGGACAGAGCGCTAATGGCGCGCCCCTTTTATAGGATTTTCCCCATTAGCGCGGGCAATACATAGTGGATCAACTCTAATGTAAAAAGGGCTATTTTTAAGGGCAAGGTGCAGGAGATGTCTTCAGGGCATATGAAGCTCATGTTCAGAGGTGAATGATGCAAGTGGTTTCAAGTCTTGTCACTTCTCACAAGTCCCGGAATGAGTCCTCCAAGATGCAGGAGAGGGGTAATAGGGACGGTGACAAACGGTGACAAATTATTGTGTAACAGCTACAAAAGAGATTAAATCAAAATTTTCATGTAAAGAAACTACATGTAAATGCTTACCATTTTCCTCATCTTTAGACTGAGGGACAAAGATGCTCTTAACTATTTCCTAATTCTTGAGGTGTCTTCTTGGACTCTTGGTCTTTCTTCTCTCAGCTCCTTGGACTTTGTGGCTAATAGAACCTCAACCTCAACATCATGTGCACAAAAGGTGCAGATTTGTCCATCTTCCTTCTTTGAGGTACTTTCTGCACTAGCCTCTTGAGAGTACTCATCCAACAACCCCTCCTTCTTCTCTGCCCTAGATGGAGCGGTGGAGGATGCTTCAAGGAAACCTCCTTGTGTCCCTAGTACATCGGAGGCGTCCTCCATTTGACAAGAGCCATAGGTTGCATTCTTTCCATGTCCACAAGCTTGCTTAGTATTCGAGGGACTCTTTGCTACTTTGGTAGAACAACATTCATCCGTATGTTCCTCCACAACATTCTGCAACATGAGGCGCATCTTTTGCTTCTCTTCCTCAACAACTTCAAGTATTCTTTTGAGCTCCATGTTCTCTTGTTGGAGAAATGCAATAATGTCCTCTAAATCTTGGAGACTATCATGATTTGAACTCATGCCCATGATTATTGAAGCTTCAACTACAATTTGAGGTAGAATTGGTGGTGGTGATTGCGGCAATCTTGCTCTCCTGTCCAAACCTTCTCCTCTTTTGAGCTTCAAACTTGTAAGCTTCACATTCACTTGCAAAAATTTAAATCCTCCTTGCACAAATAAAACCAAGACCTCTGATACCAACTTGATCTAAATGCGAAAGTTAGTGTTTGTTGTGCTAAACAATTCATAATAAGTTAACAAAGTGCTTGAGAATTAAGAGGTAAATTGCAAGTTTTAACCATGAATTTTTATGTCTTTATATATAATTCATGAGCTTAAAACCTAAAAAAAAAAGAAAAAGAAAAAACAAAATAACAAAAAAAAAAAATGAACAACATCATAACAGTAATACACTCAGCAATTTATAAAGGAGTTCACCCCTCTTGGGCTATGTCTCCTTGGTCCAGTTTCTAATGGCTTGACCCAATCTCATTATGTTCAAAATACTTCAGTGACAAAGAGTACATAAAGTGTGCTGACCAAAAGAGTGGCTAGTTTCCCCTCCAAGGAAACATTCTCCTGCAAATAAGTCTCACTCTAAAGACATGACAACCTACAGTTAGTCATGAAACAATAAACAAGAAAAGGGTTCTCAAATCAAGCCCCCATACTCCATCTAACAATGAGCATAACAAGTACAATAATTCACTTGAAGTACTAAAAGAGAGCTTTCCTCAAAGACGTAATGAGAAAAGAGAAACATGAGCTACATGATAGATGTCTCAGTTGTTGTAGAAAACATATGAAGGCTAGAAAACCCCTACAAGGTCCTCTCCATTCTCAAAATCTTTCAAAAATTGATTCAACCCTCTAGTTGATCTTAGCACCCGTAGACTTAAACCTTCAAAAATTCTCTTCAAAAATTCTCTTCAAAAGTACTTCAATGGATCTCAAACCTATTCCATTGGCTTCAGAAGGCCCAAAAATGTCTTTTTAGCCTCTTCCTGCTCCTGAAAATACCAAAAAATGAAGAAGATATGAGCTTCACTAGCTCTTGCACTATTCGCTCTACAAATTCCCCCAAATCCGGCACCGGTCCTACAATTTCGCCCCAATTTCCGCTAGTTGAGCGCTAAATTGCCCAATATTTGGGTGGATTTTTCGGGGCACTTAAAACCCCTCTAAGGCCTTATTTCTGAAAATCTAGGCCACATGACTGCCACACGTCCTGGGGCTAGCCCCTTAACCCTTTTTCGCTTGGTGATTTGTGTTCGAAGGTCAAGTCTTTTGCTCACATGGTGGCGGTTAGGTCTCGGCGGTTTTCAGAGGTGCGCAGTTAGGCAGACGGCTTGTTGACTGGCGGTTGGAGCATTCATACGGGTGTTGGTTTGTTAATGCCTAACGGTTTCATTTAACGATTATGGGTACTGCCAAGGGGGCGGGCTAGGGCCTAGCCCCCCAGCCCCCCTACTCGCGGTCCCATGGCGCGTGGGTGGCCAGGGGCTAGGCATTAGTCCCCCCTCCCCAACACTATGTGTGCCATATAAAACAAATACCATATCTCCGTGAACTATAAACAAACAATACGCATGGTTTATTGGTAATGCATGTGGCTTGTATAGTGGAGGTTGTAAGTTTGACTCGTATGGAGTTAATTCAGACTCTTAACAAATTTTTGGTGGCCCTCGGGCTACCACATGGCGGTCCCTAGCTGGGCCACGTGGTAGCCTGTGGTTGGACACCAACTAACCAACCATATCATGCCACGTCAGCGCCATTGAAATCATGCCACTTGGCACCACCTAATTCGTTGGAGGAAAATAGTCAATGCACAGTCACCCTGCCATGTAGACATGCCCAGTCATCGCCATGGCATCAGTACGGACTGCTGACTAGACTGTCATTTTTTTGTGAAAAATGGCTTGTTTTGAAAAATGAACAAAACTTGTTTTCGGGAGAATACAATGTTTGTTCATGCGAAATGAGTTGCGCCGATTTAGGATGACAAAGACTACACAATCGTTCAGGTTCCTCACCGATCTAACAACTTTGAATTTTGAGCAAATTTTTGAGCTCTGGATCACAATATCTCAAAAAATCATATCATCCACTCTAAAACAAAGAATATTCCAATCAAATATCACTTCCTTATAGAACAAGTCACTGAGCATAATGTCAATATGGAATAGATTAGCACCGAAGAACAAATTGTTGACATCTTTACCAAACCTCTGCCCATAGAAACTTTTGAATATCCTAGGCTAAAGTTGGGAGTGATATCTCCTTTATCTTAGTAAAGGAAGCAAAAACTCAAAGGGAGTACCCTTTGATTTCGATTTCAAAGGGGGAGCGAATGTATATAGGTAGAGTAGTTGCCAAGAAGTATGAAGACAATACAGAGAGGGGGAACAATAATCAGAAGAAGTAGATATCAAAGTATTACCAGGAGATTGATGAAAATGGTTGTTATTGATGTCAAAGGTTATCCAAATGAAAGAGGAAATTACAGTCAGATAGCATATTTTGATATCTTTTAAATTTTGTATGGCACTCCCTCTAATTCCATAAGAATGAGGAGATATGAAATATTTTTTCAAGATGACCCAACTAAAGTACGAGCAAGCCCCATTTGGATATGCTATCTTTGGAGGCATTTTTACTCAAATTATCTAGCTGAAATGGGAGCATGGGATATATGGTTGGAAATATCATTATGAGACCTTTCTAACGATATATGGCACACCTTCTAACTCTTCACAATTGAGGAGAAACAGATTTTTGAATATTCACTATACATTCTACCAATTTCACTAGTCGGCCCAACCAGAGGACAAGTCAGCCCTAACCCAATGTCCAAACACACTATAAATAGGCATGATAAGGAGCATTTCTAACCACGTGACTCAACCATTTGGTTATGTGTTTAGGATAGAAAAGGAGTAGGTCCTAAGTTCACACCTCATGAACTAAGAAGAAGTGAAGTGAAGTCGAGTTGAAGCAACTTTTGTGGAAGGGTTTTGTCACATCTTTTGAAGGGTTTTTGGCATTGTTCTTGGGAATGGTTTCTAGTTTGTTTGAGGTCTTTTTAGGGGCAAGTACTATTGTTTGAAAGTTGAGTTCCAAGGGATGAGTTATGTTTTTGAAGACCTATTTTCAGGGCTGAGGTCTGCTATTTGAAGATCTAATTCGGGCTTGGTTTGAAGGCCAAGTTTAGGCCTGATTTGAAGTCCAAGTTCTAGTATATTGAAGGATGAGTTCAGGTTGGAGTTTGCAATTGCTATAAATTGGTGCTTACTGAGGATTTTCCTCATATTCTTGATAGGTTCGAGCCTGTAATTTTTATAAGTTGGTGCTTACATAGGATTGGTGTCCTCACAAGAGATTGTAATAAATCAAAGATTGTTTTCAAGTATTTCTTCTTCAAATTTTGATTTGCACTTTAATCTTCGTTTTCATACATTGTGTATGATCGATTATGTGATGTGAATTTAGTTTCCATGTTAACTAAGTGAAAATTTGTCAAAAGTAATAAAATATTGATTCACCCCCCTGAGTATTCCCAACAATTTTCATTGTAGAAGACATTGAGTTTGAGTTAAATCATTTCATGAAAGGGGAAATGAAATATATTGTAGGTTATCGAGAAGAACCCTCAAAATTGGAAGCTTATATTTATCCCTCACATTGATGTCTATTACAAACTAATGGTCGAGTAGGGTTTTTCTAAGCTATTTTTGTGTTGATAGGTGTGCAATTTGAAACCCCTAGGTTAGACACACTAGTCTACACTTACAAGAACACAAGAGATTCCATCCATGAATGTGGGGATGCATCTCCTTGAGTTTCCCTTATGAGGTTTTCCTTTGGATACATGTATGTATGTATGCATGTATCTCTCTCTCTCTCTCTCTCTCTTTATGAATATATGTATATATTACTATTCCCAAGGAAACCATTATGCTCCAAATACATAAAATACTTGAACTACACACCATGCACACAAATGTGAGGGTGGGGCACAACTTCAATATAGATAAAATAGATAAGGTTTACACGTCCTCAATAGCTACTATATGATCTTTATTTATACCTAGTCATGCATTGTACATGTGGCCCCTTCATTATTAGGCCAACCCTATTAAAAATAAATTTTCACATTACATGTACATTTAACCGCATATATCCCCCCTCTTGGGGTAATATCAAACAATTTGTGGGGAAACTCAATGAGATGCTTCCATATATAATGAGGGAATGCATCCTCATATTTATGGATTGATTGATCCAAAACACATGCACACACACATTCCCTAATAAAACCTCGTGGGAAACCCAATGAGATGTTTCTCCACATTTATAGATGCCATCCCTACTAAACCCATCGACATAGCCTAATGCACCTAACCTAAAAGGATTCAAATTGGGCACACAAGGGATACTTTCCCACATCCATGGATTTCAACCCCAAGAAACCCATTGTTATAGACTAGTGCACCTAAGCCAATGCAATTCGAATTGGGTGCTTGTTGATGCAAAACTACCAAAATGCTCAGCAATAATGGTGACAACTAATTGAAATATCCCCTTGGCTACAAACAAATATACAAAAAGATATTTCTTTGAGACCCTTAAATGCCCTACATGCTTGCATTTCTCTCTTTCTATTGTGATTAATCCATATTTTTTTGATATGCAAGCTTTCCGATTTGATTTTAATGATGATGGATTGAAATCCTTATTGATATTTTTAGTTATATGGATAAGTGTGTGTAAGAGTAGCTTATGCCATTTGAATTTGAATTTGTTTATGGTAGTATGGTTATGATGCTTCAATCTAGCTCTTTGCTGGTGGTAAGAACCAACAAGTTGTATGTTATTTATAAATGTAACTTTTTCCATGTTGAAATTATGTTAATTTTTTTACAGACATAAATCAAATGAAAACACAATTTGTTTGGAAATTCTTAAATATAATTAGTTTTCATATGGTGCAAGGGTTAATAAAAAATAGTTTAGATCTATGTTAACCTTGTATTTATCAAGCTCTAAGAGGGATCAAATATCCAAAGATGCAAATAGAGTAGAAACTTGAGGAAATTTCCGCACCCTAAGATATTTGATCTTTGTGGTTGATAAATCTCAAATTCAAAGGGATATTTTAACAAAAAAAAATTCCATTACAATGTACATAAAAGTAACCTCAGTGCTAGTACGACATATATAATTTTATTAAAAGCATCATTAAGTGAAAATATGGTAATGATAATGTTCAAACATAATGTCCAAAAAGTAACTATCTTAGAAAAATTAATTATTAGTATTGCTCAAACATGAGATCAAAATGATAATTAGCTTAGGCCCAACTTTCACATAATTTTTAGGACTTAACATATTATTTGGTAAATATATAGACATACACATACTAGATAACATATATTGGGGAAAACCCTTGAGCACTTCCACTCTCTTTTAGGATGGTGCTAAGGGTAAACCCTACATTTTTTAGGGTATAAGGGCATGTCAACAATAGGGCTTAAAGTCACTACACCAATATACTCATTATGAACTCAATATGCCACTTACAAGAACAAAACCTTGGTGGGGAGGATAACACTCCATCTTGTAACCACTATAGCCCCCTTGATCCAAACACCACTACATGTGAGAATATCACATCAAGATTTAGGCACAAGCACAACATATCATCATCCTATACATGAGACCTAACTAATTATTGGTTAGAACCCTCTTGCCTTGCGCCTTTTTACATGAAATAGGGATAATATGTGGATAATGTGATTCATCTAAGATTAAATGTCTAATGAGAGCAAGATAATTGATATTCATTAATAGTGTGTTTCTCATTTTCCCTCCCTTAGAGTTTGAGAAAGTTGGCCTATGCTCTTAGGTAAGTTCGCACTAACTCATTTTTATGAAGATTAAGGATATGTGTGTTGGTTTAGTTAGAAAGTGGTATAAATATGTGAATGGATTTTACACTAACCAAGTGACTTAAAGAAAGCCTCAATCCTTATAACCATTGTAGCTTGCCAAACTCTCAAGGTATGCACCTAGAAACAAATCTTAAAATGTTTGTTTTGTAAAATTTGAGAGAAATTTCTTAGGGATTTGGAGAGTGTACTTTTTTCAATTTACATATCCCCATATACACGTGTACATTGTTATGTTTATGAATTTTTGTGGATCTTTTTTTCTTTCTATTGTCCCAAATTTAAGTGGTCTTTTTTTGACTTGGTGCTCAACCTTAACTACCCACATCATGTTATTTTTCATTGACTAACCAAATAGTGGTATCTTCATGTTAAGGCTATATATCAACGTTATTTTGAAAACAATGAATTATGGTCAGAAGGCATTTTTTCTATGGGAGTTATGTGGGATTATAATGACAAGGTGCACTCATAGTCATCCATATGTAGTAGATAATGATTAGTGCACTCATAGTTGTCCATATGCAGTAGATAGTGGTTAGTGGTTAGTGTGCTTATGCCATCCATATGCATTGAACAATGGTTAATGCACTCACAATCATTCATCTATCAACTGCTAGGATAAAGAAGCCAACTATGCATATAATACATCATTGAAACCAATTCCCCATGACCAAAACATCACGTGTAATTAGAGAAATCGTCATTTTCTTTTTTCCACCTCATTGTTGTAACTATAGTTTACCATCTACCATGCCTTGTTAGAGCCAACACGAGGTCCTATGCCAAGAAGAGAGGGGGAAATGTGCCCTAGTTAACATTTGCTTGATGTAATTGTTATCTATTCCAAGTACACTAAGTTGATATGCCTCCTAGTTAACTATATCATCCCCCCGTATCCATGGTTTTATAAATTAATAGACCCACCTATAGAAAAATAACTTGAATCGTCATGGGCTTATTGAAGCTTATGTTCTTCATAGCTTGGGAGGTTGGAATTGAAAGGTCAATATAATATTCTATGTAGCTATGATGTGCATATAGTCAGATAGCATTTTAAATACAATTATGTGTTGAAGTCATGACCTTTTTTCAAAAATATTAGCCTTAATAATTAATTACTGCAATGCAACCCAATGATGCGCTTCAAAACAACATTTAATTCTAAGAGCATAAGGATTGCAACAACCTATGTATAGGATGTCAAATGGATTCTACAATTTTTTCATACGATTGGACTTATTATCTTTTAAAACATTAATTACATTACTAACATTGGTTGATTATAAATCCTTGGTCATCATTGTTGTATACATTAGACATTTAGTGTATGTTGGTTATAAATTCTTATCACTCTTGTTATCACCCTTTCAAAAGTGATTATATACTAGCCATTGACATATTTCTTCTTATAATTCTTTCATTTAGTTGTTTCTCAATAAAGAGTTCTCTTGGGTGGGTATATATCAACTCGTTGAAATTGTTATGTGTAAGTGTACTTTTAAAATCCATGATTGTGCTATATGTTTCCTAAGAATAAATGCATGAATAGAAAGAGTCACACCCCTTGTTGGAATAATAATGATATATATTTAAAAAGTGTAAAATATACATATATCAATCCATGTTGTGAATAAAAAAAATACTTTTTATTTCAGTGACATATCCATGTTGTGAATAAAAAAAATACTTTTTATTTCAGTGACATTGATAAAATGGAGTTCATCCATTGTTAGATCCTTGAGGATTTGGCATCAGTTGAAATAAATAAGAAACATCCCTGTACTGTGGGTAATACTTGCATCCAATGGGTATCTATGGAAGCATAGAGGATCCATTTTCATTCATGATTTTACATTGTTTAAATCACAAACTCAAACATTATTTAAAACTAACCATATACTAATACTTTATTTCAAGTACATTCAAATTCTTAAAAAAAATAGTGGAAATGCCACAATTCAATGTTATAGAAACAATGCGTTTTAATGAAAATCCCCATCAAATCCATGTCCCAAACAACTAAAATATTCTCTTGTCAAATTACTTTGTTAAATATTTCAACTATACTTATATCTCTGAAACACAACTTATTTTATCCTTAAAAAACAAAAAAGTTCTATTGATGATCCTTTGTGCCATAAAAGGAAATTGTTCGTATATAATATTTTTTTAGTAGTAGTTCGAAGTAGTACTCACATCAAGGTGTGATATATGTTCTTGTTTTTAATGGAGGATAAGAGAGGGCAACAAGGCATGTTGTTTTTCGTTTTAAGGTTTAGGGTGGAAATGATTAGAAAAGGATGAGTTAAATTTGTTATCAATTTCCATGTAAAAGTTGTAATGATACATACTCTCTCATGTCTAAATTAAAGGATCAAGTCCCTAAAAGCACATCGAATGCCACTATATTTGTCAAAAGTTATTTGTTGCATTGTTTGTATGGTTTTCATTATTGCCACGTCAAATCATTAGAGACTCAATGTGAGACCTAGGCTTTGGTATTGCTTTGGATGTAGGTGTGGCACTCAAAATTTTGCTAGCCCATTTAATTGCCCCAGTTGGAAGGTATATGGAGAGGGATCGAGCAATGGAGGTGTCAAGCTTGAACCTAGGAGCTTGAGGATCCAATGAATTTGGTTCTTTTATTACTAGTTTTAGCACACTCTTCAATTGGAAATCTAGTGATTGGATTTGTGGAAAAATATGTTGTAAAAAGTAAAACCCTTCCATAGTTAGTTTTTTGACATGAAAATCCAAGGGTATTCTAGCTACTCTAGGAATAACTTCTCTAAAGTTCAAGGTGTATGTTGTAGTGTTTTCTTCTCAAAGATGTACGAAAATAACCCACTTAAGATTGTGGATGACAAACAATCTCAACAATATAAATGACTGCTAAACATTGTAGATTTGCAAAAACTGATAGAAACAAAAATTGCTAAAGTCCAAATCTATGCCACAATCATAGTTAAACAACAAAAAGAAAGAGTAATAACTCCAATTGTCCAATGGAAACCAAATATACAAAGAATAGTTTTATTATAACACCTGTGAAGGGAACAAATAAATGTTACCAATCCCCCTCTATGGGATGGGTTCTTGGCTATCCTCAAACGTCTTCAGCATGTGTAGAGTCTCTCTCCTCTATAATGTGTAAACCCAGCAAAAATATGGTGTGTGAAAATGAAATAATCAGAGTCACAATAGTGAATGCAACAATGAAAATAATCAAAAGTGAATAATGAATGGAAAACCCTTCTATTTATAACAAAATATTGAGTTATCATCGAATAATGAGCAATAATAAAATATTATTGTTCCCATTCTTGGAATAACTACTTGGAATATTGTATTATATGTGGTTAGGAGGGAAAAAAATATTTAAACTTTTAATTATAAATAATAAATAATAAATGGATTTATTTATCATCTCAAGCATTAGCTAAGGAATAATAAAAAATAAGGATTTATTTAATTATTCCTAAGAAGTTTAATCAAATTTGACAAAGATAATAATTAATTAGTGATTAATTAATTATTCTTAGAGGAAAAATAAGATAATAATTGATTTATCTAATTTATTTCATGATGGGGTCAAATATGACAAGGAATAATAATGAACAATTGGTTAATTAATTATTCCTAGAAGAAAATCAAATAAATAGTGATTTATTTAATTACTCTTCATGGGTTTAACTATAAATTACTTAACAAAGGTGGTTTATTAAGTAATTTCTCACAGTGAAAGCAATTTTACTATGGTAAAATTGGCTTTACATGGTGTACTTCGATCCATCTAGTAAATTAGGTTGGATGATCAATTTTGTGGTGATAACAGTGTATGCATTACTTGTGAATAATTTAATGCAAACTACTAAGATTCCTATATCTGTTCGATTGCCAATGTGGCACATAAAGTATAACTTACAAAGATGTGTCATAGGCCAAAGGATGCCTGCCAACTATTTGACAAAATTCGTATATGAGTTGATAGGATGGCCACCAAATCTTGATGAAATGTCTACAAGATTATCTAGGTTTTTTCTTGAGTGCAGCATAGAGATTTTGATAAAAAAAATCTTTCTAGGAACATTTTCACCCTCAAGGTGGAGACTCGAGAAGGAAAAATCCATTGACAATGCAAAGGATAAAATCCAGTTCAAGGACAACATCTCTCTTGATAAAAAAGGATAATATTTATAGTAAGTAGCTAGAAAATGGTCACCCTTATTGGTTATAACATATAACAGGACTAAACCTTACACTTACTAAAGTGCTTCATCTTCATTGAGGCTTCAAGAATAGAGGGATGATCTTATCCCCTTCAACGCTAAATTTTCTCCATTTGAAGTGGCTAGTAAAGGTAAACCAACTTTATTTAAATGTGTTCTTGTTTGTTTGGAGAAACCCTTGTGTAGTGTTAAGTTTGCTACTAGTTCAATGCTTATTAATTATCCTATGTGTTCCATAAAGGCCACTATCATGAACATAAGGATCTTAATTGAAAATTTTGTTTCATAATCTTTGGTTGTGTGGCACTCCCTTGCATTAGCCACAGGGGCTGCTCCAATCTAGCTTACTATAACTAGATTTCACCTCTTCACTTAAATTTTGCCCATAATTTTTCCTTAAGATACAATATGTTAGATATGCAACCAAGTTCAACACAACCAAGTTCATCCGACAATAAGCACACATCCAACTATGACTATAAAACACCCCGGTAATATTGTTATGCTTAACCAATATTTCAACAATACTTAGCCAAAATACTACATTGCAAAGGACATATCAATCACCCAAGTAAAGTGACCACATCACACATGTATATGTGGCACCCAAGGTGGATGCCTTGACTTTATACAAGACAGAACAAAGGAAAACAACCAACTAACTATGACTCTTTTATCGACTACAATTAACCAAAGCACAATTGCCCATAAGACATGCCAATTAAACCCTTGAAGCATCCACATGTTTTGACTCTTCCATTGTTATACTCTTGACCTGTGAGAAGATGCCAGAATACCAAATATACGAAGAAACACAACCCATAACACAGAACAAAATGAGAAATAACAACATTTATTTTATTATTCAGAGATGAAAGCAATGTTCACTTGCCTCTTCGAGGGGGCAACCTCCAATAGAGCAGAGCTCGATTACAAAATAAGACACCACACTCATCAATGGGGAGTCTCTATCCTTTATATAGGATTCATACATGCAATACCATGGGTCAGTACCATGGTTCTCTTAATACCATCTATCTAATACCATGGCCCGTTTGCAACTAACTGTGGTCCTTTCTTAAACAGGTTCAACACTTACAATTATTAATATGGGCTTTATTGACTCTTTAACTAACTATAACTATGAATCGACCCTATTACATAAATAAGGGGGTTAGGGTTGGACCCTAACATGCCTTCCCTCATAAAAAAAACCTTGTCCTCAAGTCTGAAGCTGCAGAAACTGCTGAAGAATAGTGGCTGGTTCCCAGGTCGCATCTTCTGGAGAGGTGTCTTTCTACTTGACGAGGACTTCCTTGATCGTGCGGCCATGCATATGTCGTTCTCGTGTGTTGAGGACCTGTTCAGGTTGGATCTAGATTGAACCTTCTTCATCCAATTCAGGTAGACTGGTTTGAATTATGCAATTGTTTCCGACCACTTTCTTGAGGCATGATACATGGAAGACGGGATGGATTTTTGTAGTGGATGGCAAGGCTAGCTTGTAGGCTACTTCTCCAATGCGTTGAAGTATTTGATAAGGTCCGTAGAATTTTGGAGATAATTTCTCACGACCCTTCTCTTTGAGTGATGTTTGCTTGTATGGTTGCAGCCTCAAGAATATCTGATCCCCTTCTTGAAATGTGCGCTCTGAACGATGCTGGTCTGCCTGTTGCTTCATGCGATTATGAGCTTGATGGAGATTATCTTTGAGACGGGCTAGCATGGTTACACGGTTTTGTAGGAGTTGATCCACTGCTTGCACCTTAGAGCATCCAAGGATATAAGAAGTAGGTGAAGGGGGAGGTTGACCATAAACTGCTTCATATGGAATCATCTTGGTGGTGGCATGATAGTTAGTATTATGCCACCATTCAGCTACAGGTAACCACTGTACCCATTGATGTTTCTTTTCTGAAGTGAAGCACCTGAGGTAGGTTTCCAAGCATTTGTTGATTCCTTTAGTTTGACCATCAGTTTGGGGATGATAGGAAGTACTTAGGTTGGAGTTGGGTGCCTTTTAGCTTGAAAAGTTCTTGCCAAAAGTTACTGGTGAAGATCGGGTCACGATTAGACACAATGGAAGTGGGCATGCCATGTAGTTTGAAGATCTGGTCCATGAAAGATTGAGCCACCAAAGTGGGGGTAAATGGGTGGGGTAGGGTGCAAAAATGAGCATAATTAGAAAGTCTGTCCACAACCACCATGATGACTAACTTGTTGCCTGACTTCGGAATACCAATAATGAAATCCATAGAAACATTCGTCTAGATTGAGGTAGGGATGGGCAATGGTTGTAAAGTGCCTGGGGACTTGACTGTTTCTCCTTTGTGGCGTTGATACACATCACATTCAGCTACAAAAGTAAGAATGTCAGTTTTCATGCCTGTCCAAAAGAAGGAACGACGAGTGCGAGCATAAGTCTTCTGAAAGCCTGCATGGCCTGCAGTGGGAGATGAGTGAAACTCTACCAAAATGCACGTTTTGAGGGTGGATGTTGGTGATATCACTACTCTATCCTTGTAGTGAAGAATCTCATCCTTCCAAGAGTAGCCCACTGTGGAATTAGGATATGCTCGCAAGTTATTAATGAGTTGGGAGAGAGAAGGATGTGAAAACCATTCCTTGCGGGCTTCTTCAATCCAATTTGGAATGTGAAGAGAGATTGCTAGCAGGGTGTTGTCCTCCTCAAATTTGCATGATAAAGCATTTGCTACTACATTTTCGCGCCCTTTCTTGTAAATTATCTCATAATCATATCCCTGCATTTTGTCTAGCCATTTATTTTCCTGTGGCATGGATAGTCATTGCTCCAAAAAATATTTGAGGCTTTGATGGTCTGTGTGGATTTGGAAACGCCACCCCAATAAGTATGGTTGTCAGGTATCCATTGCATGTAAGATGGCCATCATCTCCTTCTCATAGGTAGATTGTCCCAGATGTTTCCCACTTAGTTGTTGGCTACTGAAAGCCAAGGGTCAACCTTCCTACATTAAGACAACCCCAATACCTGTACCTGAAGCATCACATTCAATCGCAAAAGATTTGGTGAAGTCGGGTAGTGCCAATACGGGAGTGGAACACATGGCCTGTTTGAGAGCCATAAACACCCGTTGTGCTTCATCAGTCCAGAGGAATGAATTTTTCTTGAGAAGGTGAGTGAGGGGTCTATAAATGTGACAATAATTGCGGATAATTTTGCGATAGTAGCTGGTGAGACCCAAGAATCCTCTCAAACTCTTCAAGGTCTTTGGTTGGGGCCAATCTTGAATTGCCTGGATCTTTTTGGGATCTACCCTAACACCTTCACGCCCCATAATGTGGCCCAAATACTCAACTTCTTGCATGCCAAAAGAGCACTTGGACAATTTGAAAAATAATTTATGCTTCTGAAGCAGTTGTAAGAGCAGGTCTACATGCTAAAGATGTTTTTGCCAGGTGAGGTTGTAGATGAGAATGTCATCAAAGAAAATGAGGACAAATTTTCTGAGATATGGTTTGAGGAGGTGATTCATGAGGCTCTGAAAAGTGGATGGGGCATTATAGAGACCAAATGGCATGACCAAGAATTCATAATGACCTTCATGAGTTCGGAAAGCAATCTTGGGAATGTCTACTTCTTTCATGCATATTTGGTGATAGCCTGAGCGAAGATCTAGCTTAGTAAAGAATTGAGCACCATTTAGTTCATCTGGCAAATCATCAACAACCGGGATAGGGAATTTATCTTTGACCGTGAGCTTGTTGAGGGCCTGAAGTCTGGACACATGCGCCATTCCCCATCTTTCTTTAGCACCATGACAACAGGTGATGAATAAGGACTGATGCTAGGACGAGTGACACCGGCTTCCAGGAGTTCCTTGATGATTTTTTCAATTTCATTCTTTTGGGTGAAAGGGTATTTATATGGACGCACATTTGGTGGTTGTGCCCCTGGGACCAAAGTGATGCTATGATCGTGTTCCCTTCTAGAGGGTGGAAGCTCGTTAGGTTTGTCAAAGACCTGTGGGTGGCTGTTTAAGACCTATTGCTTCTCAGGATGAATATGAAGAGTAGTGGGCTCGATGGCTTGGATGACATTAAATTGGGCGATAACTCCATGATGGCCCTTTTTAAACAACTTTTCCATTCGATGCGAGCTAATGATAGAAGGAGTACCTGCCTGGAGTATGCGGAGGGTATGCATGTGGTCATTCTGCTTAAAGCTCATATATAACTCCTAGAAATCCATTGTGATTGGGCCTAGTGTGCGGAGCCATTCAACACCCAAGACAATGTCACAACCACCCATGTTGATGGCAAACATATGGGTCTTTAGGTGGTAATCTCCCATCTAAAGTTTGATCTTTTCATAGCAGCCTTCACATTTCATTGTCCCCCCATCACCAACCTGGACCTGGAAATTAGAGACTGCTCTGACAAAACAATGAACAGCTTGGACGGCTCTCTAATGGATAAAGTTATGCGTGCTGCCACTATCAATCAATAATACTACAGGGTGATGTTTAATAAAACCTCTGATTTTGAGAGTTTGGGGAGAAGAAATGCTTGGCAAAGCATGGAGCAAGATAACTGGCTCTTCTGGCATAGCTGGGAGCTCATTGTCCTGCTGGTTGTCCTCGTCTTCCTCCTCTACTCCCTCAAAGGGTGGGGCTTCCTCAGATGAACTATGATCTGTAGCATCAATTTGAAAGAATTTGGGTTCCTTGCATTTATGCCCCGGGGAGTATTTGTCATCACAGTAGTAACACAATCCTTGCTTTCTTCTTTCAATCATTTCTGCAGGGGACACCTTTTGAACCTTAAGTGTTTGGGTAGTGCCTTGAGCCTGGGTGGGGTGTCCCTTGGCTATGAAATTTGGACGAGGAGACTGGGCAACTAAAGCACATTCCACTTCGATAGCCTTTGTGCAAGATTCCATCCATGTGGATGGGTGGTGCATCCGGACGTGGGCTTGGATGGCTTCTTTGAGACCACTTATAAAACATTCCAAGTAGAATTCATCTCCCAGACCTGCTGTGCGGAAGGCCAATGTCTCAAAGGCTATAATATAGTCATTTACTGTGCCTGTCTATCTGAGCTTAGTAAGACGACCCAAAAAATTAGGATTGCGGTCAAAGCGGTCACAAATGGATTTTACGAACGCCTACCAAGTAATTTTCCTTGGATAACATTTCTGATGCCACTGCCACCATTGCCATCTTTCTTGGTCCAAGTAAAGCCTCCCACACGCAGTTAAGTTTCATCATCTACGATGTTATTCAAAGTGAAATATTGGTCCATTTGTGCTACCCATATTGCTAGATTAGAGCCATCAAATTTGTACATGTCCATCTTGGGTGGTCGAGGGTGGGAATGTTGGTGATTTCCATGGAAGTGAAGATGATGGCTAGATTCTCCTTCAAGGTCTTCATTAAAACCATATGCCTCCGATTGTAACGCCGACTTGCCCCTTGTGACTGTGTCTATTAATTTATGTATCTTCTTCATTAAAGTAGCCAACTGTTTTTCAATGGTCTCGATCTTCTCAATGGCCATGGCTTGAGTTTTGGTTTTTACCATACACAGATCCGGGTCACTTGTCGTCACTTTGAAAAAAATTGGGACCACCCGAAAATTGAAGCTAACAAGTGAATGGTACCACCTTACTCATCTCATCGTCTTGATTCTTATGGGATAAGTCTCTTATAACTCCCCACTTATCAATAAGTCTCTTAATCCTACCCAATGTCCTGCGAGAATCACCCTAGGGTATAGGAGCCACAAGCCTCCCTGCACAAATGGTTAAATTTGTCTGCGAAACCCTCAATTGTTGAATGTGAGTTGGACTGCGACGACGGCATAACCCCAACTACTAGATATGAATGGTACTGTGGCGGTAGACCCTGAACTGGTGGATCTGATTGTTGAGGCGGCGACATAACCCCAACTGCTAGATTTCATCTGGCAAAGAAGATAATGGGCAATCTTCAGAGAGACGAGAGAACTATGGTCTCAAGGAGTGTCAGGTGCTACAGATCGCAATATACATAAGGGTCCAACAGTAGTACTCAACCCAATCTTTCAGGGCACTAACTAAGGAGGATCAACCGTACCCTTAGTCGTACTACCCGACTACCCTATCGTACGCGCGAGTAATCTCCCGGAGTGTTGTTCTTGGTGTACTGTAGTAGTAAGATGACCAACGATTTATCTACGGTGAGGTTTCAGGTGAGCCTAGGGGGCTTCCGATATACCCAGAGGGTACGTGGAAGATAGTTCGTGCGTGGTTCTATCTAATGCGCTACTACTCGAAGGGGTACCCATAGGGGTTACAAGGGAGTCCAACAAGCATGACCACCTCTTGTATTTCCTGCGTGCATGCAACCCCAAATCCGTAGCTTTATGCGCTCAACGACAGATCTTGTGGTTTAAAGACATCGGAACACGTCTCTAGCCAAAAAAAAAATCTGCTAAAAATGGAGATACCACCGGCCCTAGAAAGCACTCTGATACCACTTGTTATGCTCTTGACCTATGAGAAGATGCCAGAATACCAAATATATGAAGAAACACAACCCAGAACACATAACAAAATGAGAAATAACAACATGTATTTTATTATTCAGAGATGAAAGCAATGTTTACTTGCCTCTTCGAGGGGGCAACCTCCAATAGAGCAGAGCTCGATTACAAATAAGACACCACGCTCCTCAATGGGGAGTCTCTATCCTTTATATAGGATTCATACATGCAATACCATGGTTCTCTTAATACCATCAATCTAATACCATGGTCTGTTTGCAACTAACCGTGGTCCCTTTCTTTAAATGCGGGTCAACCACTTATAATTATTAATATGGGCTTTATTGACTCTTTAACTAACTATAACTATGACTTGACCCTATTACATAAATAAGGGGGTTAGGGTTGGACCCTAACATCCATTGTTCATTCAACAAGCATCCAAATCACCCTAATATGTCAAACCTAAACTTAACACAACCCTAGAGCTTGTACAACCTTGTACGAATGATAAAACTCCATTGATTTATTTTCACACATGGGCATCCTCTTTATATAGGGGCAATGCCTTGTCTTTTTCCTTCTTTAAGGTGTTGTGCAAGCCCCTCCATGTCCAAAGTGGACTCGACTTGAAATTTATCGACCAACAATGGAATGCTCAACCCCTTGGGTCCACACAATTGGTTCATGTGCCCAAGGTGTCTTAAATTGCATAAGGCAACTACATATCGTTCATTGCTCCATCCATTGATTGGAAAAACATCATTTAGCCTTGCAAACTTCTACCATGTACTTTCACATGCACCTTAATTGATGGGGCAAGGTGCCTACTACCATGCGTAGGTGAAGGCCTTAAGACAACTATTCCATCCTTTGTCATGGATAAGGAAACACTAACTTTGAATTTGAAGCTTGATCCAACATTGGTTAAATATGTTGAGGACTTTTCCATAAAATATGACATGACATGTCAATCTAATGGCTTATTAGGGCCATCACTAAAAACTCTGTAGTAGCATGGTTCTAATTTATATGATCATTAATATAGGTTCCAATTTGGGTATGAATGTATAACATTATGTTTGAACATTAGAATGCAAAAAAATCATAATGATTGGTAGCAATCCATGCAAGATTACTACCTTAGGTTACGAAATAGAAAGGAAGCCTTATGGTACTATGGTCCAAATCTACATTTATGCAGGTTTCACTAAAGATCTCCTAGATAAAATCATTTTGAGTGTGATACTTGTAGTGAGACACAACTCGTACAATATGAACATATAGTGCAATTTTGTCATGGGTTTTCTTTAGGTACGAGCATGTTGGAACATTCTACTCAAACATAAAGGTATCTTAGGGCAAAAATGATCAAATAATAAGGCTTATTGGTGAAAGCCTTAGGAGATGAATAACCAATTGGTGATTCTAGCTTTGTTTTAAGAGGAGATCACCTATGGAGCTTCAACAAATGATCCTGCACCCCTCATAAAGGTAGGGGGTGCATACATTGACATAAATATGATTAAGGGGTTAAACTTACCATTACCAATTACCTTCTTCCACCTAAAAGTTAAAGCAAAGGCACGAGTAAGACAATTCAAATTAGACACAAAGGAATTGATCCCTACATTGATCTAGAAAATGATTTGCAATTAGTGTTATTAGAAAATTGAGAAAATATCTAATCAATTGACTAAATGCACCAAACTTTTGGAAAATGGGGAACTAGCAACATGTATGATTCATAATCATGGAACATAAAATAGGTAGCCCTCAAGAAATTATGTAAAGCAATCAAGTTAGTATGTGATCTCAAGTTGTAAGCAAAAGTTATAGTGAGCCCTTTAGAGCCATATGAAGGCTCAAACTTAAAATATGTGATCATAATCTAGTTTTTGGGTTGAAAGGGTTAAAAGATAGAGTATCAAACTCTCATTGACGTGGAAAAGTTTGTAAATTACTCATTACAACAATATAATTCCTTTTTGTTTACAAAGGAAACACTCATAGCAAGGAAGGAGATGTGATAGTCGTAGAAGTTATTCCAAGGAACCACAAGATATGTGTATCTAATTGTAATCATCCATGTTATTATTCACACACTCATGCATGCACAACTTGGACTTGTATAAAAGGATAACATAAAATAACATGCCCTAAATCTAGTTTTTGGGTTGAAACAATTAAAAACATAGAATATCAAACTCTCATTGGGGTGGAAAAGTCTGTAAATTATTCACTATGGTAATATAATTTCTTTTTACTTTAAATAAATACTCATAAGAAGGAATGAATGATGTTTTATAATTTTATAAGCTTTTCCAAGATGCCACATGATAGTTATAATTATATTCTACTTATAAAAATACTCATAAGAAGGAAGGAATGAGATTTTATAATTGTATAAGCTATTCCAAGACGCCACAAAATAAGTGTATTAGATTGTAATCATTTTTATTGTTAGTCACACACATGCACATAGTTTAAAATTACATGAAATGCCATACATAAAATATTCCACTCTAAATCTTGTTTATGGCTTGTAGTAGTGAAAATCTAGAATATTATACCATAACCAACATTGAAAAAAATATAAATTGCTCATTGTAACAAGGAAAGATTATAAATTACTTATTACAACCATATAATTTTTTTTATTAAAAAAAATACCTCTACAAAAGAAAAAATGATTAAAATATTATAGTCATAAAAATTATTCAAAAATGCGCAAAATAAGTGTATTCCACTATAATTATAACTTTTGTTATACACAAATAAATCTTAAAAAAGAAAATAAATAAACATAATAAATTCACAATCAATTAACTATTATTTTAAAAGATAATATATCCTATTAAAAAATAACATATTTTATTATCATTCTTTTTGAGTAACCTTAAGAGTTAATATACCTTCCAACATATACACAACTTCAGAATGTCCTAGGCCCAACTGAGGACTTCTTCAATAACATCCCTATTGAAATAAAAACCATAATATATCATAATTCCCACAATATTACACCTTCCATCCAGATATGCGAAGAATATTCCACAAAAACAAAGGTAACCAAGATGGATATGAAAATACATACCTAACGAACTCTTTAAAAAGACACACACATTTCCACATCAAGAGAAGAACTTTACACTTGGAAATCCAAATATTGCCTATTTTTACATAATACACTCTATCCCAATAAACAACTCCTTTAAGAAACACCCTCGTTAAAATAAAGATCATAATATATTGTAACTGGTTGCAACATATTTCCTCCCATCAATATCTCATCCAAAAATTTCTCCAAGACAACATAGTCCTCAGAACACGTGTTTGAATACCCAAATAATTTTTTGGAATTAAAAAAAATGATATTGTTTTGCATGTAAAAAAGTAAAATAGCAGAAAAGTATAATCCAAAACATGATAAAATAGCGGAAAAGTATAACCCAAAAATGATATTTTTTAAGAAAATTTAGGGGAGATCCCATTGGTCCCTTGGAATACAGTTGTAGCTAAAATGATCTGGCCTCCTACCTTTTCAGCCAAAAAGATCTGGGTTCCTACTTTTAACAACCAGCGAGATTCTACTCACAATCAACCCCACCCGGCACGCATCCGGACCTGACCCAGACCCGACCCGCCCGCCAGGCTCGCCTAGCCGCCCGGGCGGCCCCACGTTGACGCCCACAAACCATGACGACACGTCTTTAAGGCCACAACACAGTGGGGGCGGGGACGAGTCACACGGCTCCCTTTCATTCACTTCAATTCAAACGTAAAAAAAATGACTCTTAACTGTTGTAATGGTAATAATATTAATAATTGACAGTGATTAGGAAGGAGCAGATGAAAGATGAAGGAAGCTAATAACAAACAAAAACACACAGAAACGATATCAAATTGAATTCAAGACGATACTGATGATGATGCCAGTCTGTTAGGAAGAGCATATAGGAAGGTATTGTAATTCCTTGGATTTGATTTCATCTTCATCATTATTTTTATTCTCTGCATCTTAGCTTTAACTCTGGAAACCCTAGCCGAGCCATGTACTTTTTCCATTCCATCTTAAATTGCATCATCGGTGCCCAAAAATAACTTAGTCAAGATAAAACCATGCACATGAATGAATCCACTGCTCTAGAGGCAAATCCAGGTCTCATCTTTGTGTTTATGACTTTTTTGTGGATTTTGCAGTTGCGGATGATGGTGGATCAGGCTGCAGCATGTATTCCGACGTCAATTGCTTTCTGCGAATGCTGGGTAGCAGTGTACTTCTAGCTGTTTGTTAGTCGAAGAAACGACAGATGAAATCTGTATTGTATGGTGCTTATGGAACTATGGTAACATGAGCTGAAAATGGTTTAATTATTTCTCTTCATGCTCAATTCAAATGGCCAGGCGCGTGTATCAAGTCTGGAAAGGGAACAATGTAACTGCTGCAAACCCTTTTATTCTATTTTTCGTACATTTGTTTTTTTGACAAGTTTTATCATTCAAATATGTTTTCGTCCCTGTGCACACCATTAAATGTTTTCGTCGCCCCTTCTATTCAAATCCATATTAATGGTATATGTGACGTAATTTCGGGCGAGTGATACTCAGGGTTCAAATGTTACTTCACACTTATAGGTGCTTATATCCAAGTATGCTTACTTGCTCAGCCTTCCCCTTTCCTCCTTTGTTTAGCTAAAAATGGCAAAATAATCCTCTGTCTGACAGTACTCTATGGTACCTGTTTCCATGCTATTCTGCACGTGTTGAACAGTTTAAAAAACGGTCCGATATGCCAATGGATGGCATGCTGGAAATGCATTCTCTCTATGTATTCCATGGCTTGTACACTTTTAGACCTTTTGTGGCCATTCATGGTCATTCATTGGACATTAATAGATTATCTTATCTTATTTATCGCTGACCATAAATCTTCCTGTCGTTTACCTGTGATTTAATGAACTGTGAAACAAGTGGGCTGATTGTTACATGTGGGGTTACATCAACCCACAGTTGTGAGTTCAAAATTCCTAGCCCACATGCCCTAATCTTGTTTTACCAGCAGGGGCATTGTGAGCGGAAACAGCGGAAATAATATAATTGTTCTCGAATTTAGTATCAGGTTCTGCAATTTAGTTTAGCAACTCTAGCATTAGGATCTCCAATTTAGCCTAGCAATTCTAGTATTAGGATCTCCAGTTTAGCCTCACATATTTCTATTGGATAGATCGAAATGGTGGAGATCATGGACCATACACAACGTGAAGTAGAGAATACATGGCAGACCTTTGAAATGGCAGAAAAAGGAAAAGTTAGATAAGAGAAAAGATAAGATAATTTTTCACAAAGCAATAGCACAGCATTTCTAGTTTTAAGATCTCCAGTTTCGCCTAACATATTTATAGCTTACAGTTCTAATGATGGAGCTCATGGACCATACACTATTGACGTAGAGAGTACTTGGCAGAACTTTCATGTGACAGAAAAGATTAAAGTTAGATAAAATAAGAAATGGAAAGATAATTTACCTTAAGAATTAACACAGCAATTCTAGTCTTAGGATCTGCAATTTAGCCTAACAATTTTCCGATGGATAATTGTAATGATTAAGTTCATCCCATGAACCATACACAATATGGAGTGGAGAAAACTTAGCCTAATTTTGAAAGGCAGAAAAAGGAAACTTTAGATAAGATAATTTTATTAATGTCCAGTAATGACCTAAAGGTAGATCAATGGGACTTAAAAATACAGTCAGTGATAACAAATTATAGGAGTGTCAGGGCAACTTATATAAGCTAACTGATGAAAGGAAAAGAATAAGCTAGAAGATGCCAAACTACTGAACGAGAGAAGTAGCAAGACATATGACTCAAAATAACAAAATAAAAGGCAAGATACCATCAGAAGTAGGTGCAGAATGAGGGGGAAGCGGTGCTGCACCAATCAGAGAGACAGGTGGACATGTGGAGGAAGAGAATGAAATGTCCTTGCATACTCATTCACCAGAGGAGCCAAAGCAGTTTGACAATGTCCTTAGAGAGACTCCAGGTCTTAGAGGGCCAGACTGTGAAGCCCTGGGAGGAAGTCTGGAACGATCTGCTCCAGATGTTGAGGGTGGGTGAGCAACTGGTCCATGCAGATGATCATAGAAATATGAAAAAGAGCAAAATGAATCTTTGTTCACAGGCTTTACCTAAGAGGAGCCTTCAAGGGTGAGTCCAAGATAAATACAAAAAGGGATCGGGTTAATGTTTGGAGTTGTGGATGATGCAAGATTGCTGCCCATTCTTCGAGCTGTACATTGCTAATAACAGCTGCGGCACATTTGCAGCCTGTAGCTGTATTGCATCTCAAGTATCATGCCATTTGTTTTGTTCCTTACTTAGATTAGGTTATATAGGACTTGAGCGTCAGTCATCACTGATTTTCATGTCATGCAGGCCCTCAGGGATCTTCTTGTGTTGGCTCTTCAGCCCCTGTGGATGCACAATATTCATATTATGCAGACCTACAAAGCTTATGATGTGTACACTGTAGATCCACTATTTTTATTAGTGTGGTCAGATGTATGGATGGAGATTCAAATATATGTATGTGCATTATATATGGATGGACACACACACATATGTATGTATACAATCGTTTAGCTGATGAATGCATTCCTTTGGGTGGAATTTGTATGTTTATAACTATTGGTTCCGTTGATGCGTTTTGGTCATCTGTAGGCTTTATACTGTTTCATTCTTTCCAGACAAGTGCTAGCCTCTGCTGCAACTTATATTTCATAGTTGAAGATGAAGGCATCCACTAAATGGCACCTTGGAATAGCTTCTACTATTTTGCGTCTTGGAATAGCTTCTACAATTTTAAAATCTCCTATCTGTGACACTTGATTACACAAATCCCTACAATATGTCTAGGATTCAGTTAAGATACATAGATCCCTGGGAGACCACACTATTATGCACGAGTACATTTCTATGGCAAAATAATATTCACAATAGAGGTCTTCAAACAGTATTTCCTAGAAAACAATAGTAGTTTTTTGGTTTAGTTTCTATGTTACAGTGGGTTTCACATCCCTGTGCTAAATACTTCAGTTCCCATGGAGCTCATGACAGGATTTGGTTCTTCTGAGTGAATTACATGTTTGGAGAACCTCTCCATTTAGCACCATTATCTCAGATCAAGGTTGTTTCTCCATTTTTCGAGAGTTCCTTTATGAATTTCAGCAAATCACCCTGTTGAGCTGCTAATAAACTGTTTGCTTCTACTTGCTCCTTTTCCTCCTTTTTTGTTCTGTTTCACAGTAAATTCCTTTTATGGTGCACATCTAAGACAACATATAGGTTCTAACAGTAGTATGTGACATGTTGGAATGCCCCTTGCAATCCCTTTTCTATTCGATGGCAAACCCATGCAATCACCTTACAACACCTTTGTAAAAGGGAATTAGTTTTATAATTGTAGATCTGGTTCCCTTATACAGTTGACAGTTTCCTCTGCATAGATTGGGTGTAGGGCCTTTTATTCATGGGCTCTTTCAAGTCATAATGGCTATTTAAATAATGGTCTGTTTTTAGGATATTTCTCATCACTGCATCACCAATCATTATTTGTGTAATGGCTAGTTACTGGAAAGTTTGCTCATAATCTTTTGAATTTTTTTATTTATAAACAACACCTTGCACTAAATATAATGGAGTTATGTCTGTAACGAGTTGGTAATGAAATTTAACTTTTGATCCAGATTGGATCAATTTATTATTTGTCATCCATCTTGATGTTTTCAGAGTGGAAAAAGTCGAGGAATCAACTCATAGGACCATTTTTGCTAGCAGGTCCTAGTTTGGCGAATCAGACTTTGAAACCTTCTGAAAGCAGTTTGAGTCATCAAATGATGTTTATTTGGGGAAAAAATTGCTTCTTAAGTGCTGCTTCCCTTTGGCTCTATTCTACACTTAGATACCTTTCCAATGGTACAAGAAAGACCTCAAACAAAATCTGTATGCAAAAGTTATGCCACCTGGAAGTTGACCTTTCTGTTTTGTCCAACATGATTTGAGAGGATGTGAGCCTCCATTATTCATGGAAGAGGAGCTAGCCACATGATCATGATGCAGAAGACTCTAGAAGTGTCAATATTGCAACTCTAGTTAAGTGTCGAAGGAGCCAAACTTAACCACTAGTAGGTTGTTGGGTTGTGTTATATTTGGACCACTAGGATGAAAGGGGTTCCATTCTATTCAAGTGCATTTTGTTCCATAGACGAGCAGAGTAGCTAAGAGTGGATAGAAAGGGAGCAAACAGAGAGGGTTTGTGTACTACTGCAGCAGCCCATGGGCCACAGGTCTCACTCCTTTGTACTTGCATCCATTTCCATCATAGAAAGAGAGAGTAGAGCAACCTCACCTTCTAGTTGGGTTTTCTCTCGTAAGGGTTTCCCAGATCATATATTGTGTTCATTGTGGTTTGTGAGTTTGATTTCATTGCTTTCTATTTTCCATATTTTATCCATTTCATACATAAGCATGACATAGTAATTAACGAATTGAGAAATCTAAGGAGAAATTAACCCTAATGGTGTAGATTCCATATTTTCAAATATATTTTAGTAGATATGTTGTGATGAACAATCCATTGGAATAACCACAACAGTTTATGGATCATATTGGTATCAAAGTAGGTTTCTTTGGGTATATTGTGGGGAGTTGTAGGGGATCCAAATCAGTTAAGCTGAGAGTCATGAAACACCAACCATGGTTGACGAACCTATTAATAACTCTCGAGATCTCCCAGAGGAGAGGTTTGTACTGCTAGAAGCACAAGTCGTAGATATAAACTGTAATATGAGCCTCCTCATGACAACCTTAACCAATAAGCTTGGGCTAATTGGTGAATATGGAGGTTTTAACGTAGAGGTCGTATCAGAGGGGGGATTGGGGGTTCGTGAAGAACCAGAGAGGGAGTCTAAGAAATAATGTGAAAAGGAACAACTTAGTTTGAGTGTCGTGAACCATTCATAGTCCTTGTTCAAGATGGAAGTAAAGGTCGACATCAATTCATATCAAGGTGAGATTCTCTTTGAAGTTAAATCACTGGTTGCACAATTAGAAGTTTAATTTAATGTTCATCATATAGAGGAAGAACATAAAATTTCGTTTGTTTGTGTGAAATTAAAGAGCTATGCCCTGACTTGGTGAGAAAGCCACATAGAAACCTTGAGGTTGGAGGGAGATCCTCTAGTGACTAAGTGGGAGGATTTCAAAATCTCATAAAGTCCTAGTACTACCCTATCGGGTATGTAGGAGATTGATGAATCTGGTGGCATTACTTTAGGCAGAGACAAGGGAAAAGTGTACAAGCGTACACCATTGAATTTAGGAAGATGGCAATAATGCTGGATATCTCCCTAAAGAATCTAGGCGTACTCTTCAAATATCTAAAGGGGGGCTACCTAGAGAACATAGGCCAGAAGAAAGAGCAATCAAGTGGGGCAAAGCGGAAGGTGTGCTAGGAAGCTCTCAAGGAGGGGAAGAAGAAGTGGAAAAAGGAAAGACAAAAAGACAACAACTACATGACACCAGTGCAAAGATCACAACAACCATTGTAATGTTGATGGTCATATAGAGGAGAAGTTTTGGAAGTTGCATCTAGAGCTCAACTCGAAGAATAGAAAGAAAGATGCTAAGAAGAAATCTCATGGCCACTAATTCAAGCAACTAGGTGGAAAGCAACTGGGACGTGGATGAAAATATTGTTTGTACATCAGTGTAGAAGGGGATGAGTCTAAGTAGTGTTCAACAAGAAGAAGAGAAGGAAATAACCAAACTCTTCCATATAAAGATATAGGTCAAGAAGACGAAAATTGATGCTTTATTCGGCTGAGGATCACTAGTGAATCTCATAGTAATAGATTTGGTCAAGAAACTAAGATTAGAGACTTATGATCATCCTATCCCATATCCATTGGGATGGGTTAACAAAGAGGTAGAGCTAAATGTAAAGAAATAATGCAGAATCAAATTTGCTGTTAGTGCTAATTATATTGATGAAGTAGAGTTGGATGTAGTTCCACTTGATGTATGTGGAGCTGTATTTGGGAGTTCCTATATGTACATGTGGGATGCAATCTTCATGTAGAGAGCCAACCAACACTGCCTTATCAAGGACGAAAAATCCTTCATCATCAACGCACACAAGGGCAAATCAAAGATATCGTTGGTAAGTGTCAACTAGGCCAAGAAGTTTATTAGTTCTAGCAAGAAGTATTATTTGTTGTTTTTAAGAGAACCAATTTGTAGAAGAGTCCATAAGAGCTAATTCATCCTTGGAGGGGCGTACTAAGGAACAAGAAAAGCAATTGGAAGAGTTGCTACAAGTGTACATGGGTGCGTTTGAGGAGCCTAAAGGTTTACCACCCAAGAGGGCAATGGAGCATGAAATCTAACTGTTGCTAGACTCTATTGCCAAACATTGGGTTGGCTATTGTACAGTTAGTCTGTTATAGAGACAAATGAGGTGCAAAAGTAGTTGCAACAATATTGGAATATGGTATCATTGCACCAAGTACTTCACCCTGTGGGTCACCCATCATCACCATTCCAAAGAAGGATGGGACTTGGTAGATGTGTATTGATTACAGGGCGTTAAACAAAATTATGCCCAAGAACAGTACCCCCTGCCCAGGATAGATGATTTGTTGGATAGCAAGCCAAATACTTTACCAAGGTGGAGCCTGGACTTAAAGTGAGGGTATCACTAGGTTCGAGTCAAAGAAGAGGATACCAGGAAGATTGCCTTCAAAACTAGACAAGGTTTATATGAGTGGTTAGTTATGCTATTTGGCCTATGCAATGCACCAACTACGTTCATCAGGTTAATGAATGATATAGTGTGCCATTTTATAGATTCATTTGTTATTGTTATTTGGATGATATACTGGTATACAATGCTAGTTGGGAGGAGCACATCTCACATTTGATGTAGGTGCTAAAGACTAAAAAAAACACCAATAGCTGGCAAATTTCAAGAAGTGTGGGTTTGCACAACAGTCTTAGGTGCATCTGAGATATGTGATAGGTGGAGGAGAGCTAAAGATAAATCTTGCCAAGATGGAGGCCATCATGAAGTGGCCAGTGCCTACTAATGTTTCAAAGGTAAGGAGTTTTGTTGGGGTAGCATAGTACCTAAGGAAATTCATAGCCTTATTTTCAACAGTAGCAACACCACTCCACGCCATAATGAGTGGCAAGAGTTTCTAGTGGGGAAAGGGTCAACAAAGAGCCTTTGAGGAGTTAAAGAAGATCATTAAAGCATCGGTTCTGGTGTTACCGAACTTCCAGCAACCCTTCAAAGTGGAGAAAGATACGAGTGGGTATGTTATAAGAGTTGTCTTGATGCAGGGAGAAAGGTCTGTATGCTATCATTTTGAAATATTTCATGGGGTAGTTCTTAACTATCCTACCTATGACAAGGAGCATTATGTCTTGGTACAAGCTATTAAGAAGTGGAAACACTATCTGATGGGAAAGGAGACAATAAACCACACTGATCACTAGTCACTACAGTACTTGCAGGCCCAAAGTAAGCTACAATAGACTAGGCATTACGGGTGGATGGGGTTTCTAGAGGAGTTTCATTTAGCAATCAAGTATAAGAAGGGCAACACAAATAAGTTGGCCGACATGCTTTCAAGGTCACTCACATCAAAGATCACAACTTTGGGAATTGTGATGTACCTGAAGACTTTCACCCATGATGCATACAAAGGCATATCCAAAGGATGAGGACTTAAAGGAGGTGTTTCAACAGTTGCAAAGCGAGAGTCTTGGGCATGATGGTGATAGCACAGTTGAATACCATATCCATAGTGGGTTACTCAACAGGTTCGATAAGTTATGTGTTCCTAAGGATGAACTACTGCAGTTAATGAGGGAGGCTCATACCTCCAAGGTTGCAGGGCATTTTGGTGTAGGAAAGACAATGGTCAACTTGCAGAGGTATGTGTACTAGCCCAGGATGCAAGAAGATGTAGCTAGGTTCATATGACAATGCATGCTTTGTTGTACCAACGAGCCTAATAACACGAAAAAGGGTCTATACCATCTTTTGCCTATACCCACTCGTCTTGTGAAAGCATTTCCATTAACTTTGTGGGAGGTCTACCAGTAACCAAGGGGGGACATGACTACTTGTTCATGGTAGTTGATAGGTTAAGCAAGATGTGTGTTGTGATGCCATGTAAAAGCACAATCAACGAGCAAGAAACACAAAACTTGTTCTTTGAACAGGTTTGGGTGCACCTTGGGATACGAAGGAGCATCATTTCAGATAGGGACACGAGATTTCTTAGCACATTTTGGACTACATTGTAGGAGAAGATGGACACAAAGTTGAAGAGGTCTACAACATTCCATCCATAAACAGATGGGAAAACAAAAGTATTCAACAAGATTTTGGGGCAATTTTGTAATGTTACACTCAAAAACATTCAAAGAATTGGGTTGAAAATATCATATATATACAACACTCTTACAACAGAGCAATCCTCACTTCTGTTGGTAAGTCCCCATTTGAAACTTGTTTTGGATATTTGCTGATTGCACCTGTGGATATTGCATATGGGCAATAAGGAGGGGTGAGGTAGGATCTCATCGAGGATGCCTTCAGGGTAGAAAAAATTGTTGAGAAGATCAACCAAATCCATTTGTAGGTATGAGAGACTCTAAAGTAGTCATAGTAAAAATATGAAGCCATGCATGATTAGCGTAGAAAAGAGAAATTATTATTGTATAAAATTGAGTCTAGAAGCCACCAAGCGAGTAAGTAAGCTAGCCCCCTCAAGTTGGCCTAGAAGAGGCCTAATCCACCCTCAAGAAGTCTGTAGAAAGGATAGATGCTCAACCTCATAAGCATCATCACACATCTTCTCTGATCTGATCTAAACAAAAGAAGGAGAGTGAAAGACGAAGAAAGAAGCAACAAAAAGGGGAAGGTCGAAATTTCTGTTCTTGGGACTTCTACAACTCACACGTGCAAGTTTGCTGGAGGAACTAGGGTTTCCTCAGTTTTGATTTTGAAGAAATCTTGTTGGGGTTTGGCTGGCTTATCTTTTGGGTGGATGGTCTTGGGTCTAGATCTTGGAAGTCTTCATTGAATTGATTCTATAAGGAAGAGTTTCTGGGTTTTCCCCTTGTGGAGTTTTGCCCTGGCTTGGAGCCTCTTTCTAGTGTCTTCTTGTTTGAATTGTGATCTTCTTATTGGCATCTGCCTTGATGACGAACAAACCAAAATTATAATTGTGATGCCCTAATCTAATATCATAAGAAAGTGTCAAGAATTAAGAGAAATCAAATTAATAATTACTCTAACTACTCTACCCTAGTTTTCTCAACAGGCTGGAGGGAGATCCTCTCGTGGCTAAGTGGGAAAATTTCAAAACTTTCATAAAGTCCTAGTTCTACCCTAATGGATATGTAGAAGACTAGTGGATCCGGTGAGATTACTTTAGGCAGAGTCAGGGGCAGAGTGTAGAAGAGTACACTACAAAATTTAAGAAGATGACAATAATGTTGGGTATCTCCCCAATAAACCTAGACATATTCCTCAAGTATTTGGGGGGTCTACACAACCATCTGTGGAAGTAAGTGATAGTATTCAAACCCAGAATTGTGGATGAGGGTTGTGTACAAGCACAATACATGGAGAACATAGGCCAAAAGAAAGGGCAATCAAGTGGGTCAAAGTAGAAGGCACACTAGGAAGCTTCCAAGGAGGGGAAGAAGTGGAAAGGGTGAAAAAGCAAAAAGACAACAACCGCAGTTTACTAGTGCAAATATCCCAACAAGCATTACAACCACTGTAACATTGATGTTCATATGAACGAGAAGTGTTGGAAGTTACATTCAAAGCTCAACCTGAAGAATAGAAAGAAATATGCTAAGAAGAAAAAATCTCATGGCCATTGATTTGAGAGACTAGGTGGAAAACATATAGAGTGTGGATGAGAAGATTGTCTACCCATTAGTGCAAAAGGGGTTGAATCTGAGTAGTTTTTAACAATAAGAAGAGAAGGAAATAACCAGACTCTTCCATATAAAGATATAGGTCAAGAAGACGAATATTGATGCTCTATATGACTTAGGATCATAAGCAAATCTCATAGCAACATATTTGGTGAAGAAACTGGGATTGGAGAGACTCATGACCATCCTAGTGAATATTCATTAGGATGGGTCAACAAGAAGGCAGAGATAAATGTAACCAAACATTGCATAATCAATTTGCTATTAGTGCTGATTTTATTGATGAAGTAGAGTTAGATGTAGTTCCACTTGATGTATATGGAGTTGTATTTGGGAGTCCCTATATGTACATGTAGGATGCAATCTTCATGGAAAGAGCCAACCAAAATTGCCTCATCAAAGATGGAAAATCCTTCATCGTCATCATGGACAAGGACCAGTCGGAGATCTCACTGGTAAGTGCTAACCAAGCTAAGAAGTATGTTTTGTTGTTTTTTAGAGAAAACCAGTCTGTAGGAGAATCCATGAGAGCTAAGTCAATAATAAGGAATAGAAAAAGCAATTGGAAGAGTTGCTACAGGCATACAAGGGTGCGTTTTAAGAGCCTAAAGGGCTACCACCCAAGAGAAAAGTGGAGCACGAGATCCAATTGTTGTTGGACTTTTCGTTGCCAAACATTGGGTTATACAATAAATTCGTCAGAGGCAAATGAGGTAAAGAAGCAGTTGCAACAACTACTAAAATAGGGTGTCATTCGACCAAGTACCTCACCATGTGGGTCACTCATCATCATTGCACCAAAGAAGGATGGGACTTGGCAGATGTGTATTAATTACAGGTCGATAAACAAAATTACACTCAAGAACAAGTACCCCTGTTGAGGGTATATGGCTTGATGGATCAATTGCAGCAAGCCAAATACTTTACCAAGCTGGACTTAAAGTCAAGGTATCACTAGGTTTGAGTCAGAGAAGAGGATAGCTAGAAGACTGCCTTCAAAATCAGAAAAGGTTTGTATGAGTGGTTAGTTAGGCCATTTGGCCTATGCAATGCATCTAATATTTCATGAGGTTATGAATGATATACTAGTATACTGTGCTACATGGGAGGAGCACATCTCACATTTGATGCAGCTACAAGAGACATTAAAGAAGCACCACCTATTGGCAAATTTCAAGAAGTGTGAGTTTGCACAATAGTCTTTGGTGTATCTGGGATATGTGATAGGTGGAGGAGAGTTGAAGATAGATCATGCCAAGATGTAGGCCATCATGAAGTGGCTAGTGCAGACTAATTTTTCCAAGGTTAGGAGTTTCATTGGGATAGCACAATACTTGAGGAAATTTCTTAGCCTCATTTTTAGCAGTAGCAACACCACTCTTTGGCATATGCCATAATTATTAATGAGTGGTGAAAGTTTCTAGTGTGGAAATGTTAAAATTGGCAACTAGGGCCAAACTCCATGTGGGTCATTTTATTTATGGCAGCTGATATTTTTCTTGGATCCCTCTGATCGAGAGGTGTAGGATTGATCTAAAAATCCTCCGATTCCAATAAGTATTCATGGAGTTACGAATTTATTTGCGTTATAAGACAATTCGTCAAGGTCGACCAACAACCAACTAAATCCCAAATGTGCTCAACGTTTTAGTATAAATAGAGGTGGCCTTCAAGTCATTTCAACACACTTAGGATCTCTTCCTCTCTCTACTTGTCTTTGGGTTTTAGTAGGAGGAGAGATCCTAAGGAATAATGTTGCCCTAATTCAGAGGGCAGAAAGCCGGAAAAGCCGGAACTGTCAAAAAAGACGGAACTGTCGAAAAAGCCGGAACTGTCGGAAAAGCCGGAACTGCCAGGACTGTCGAGAACAATCGGAACTGCCGGGAACAGCTAGTAACAATCGAAACTGTCGAAACAGTCGGAGCATCTGTCTCCGAAGGAGAGTAGCATGCAAGGGACAACTAACTAACATTGGGACAGTTGTATCGTACTTAGCAGCAAATACACCAAGCATTCAATGTTACAACTTACAACTAGCATGCAAGGGACAAGTAGCATGCAACAACAAGCATGCTAAGGACAACAAGCAAGCAAGGGACAACAAGCAAGCAAGGTGCAACCAACACATAGGTCAGGATGGCAAGATGGTGCAGCAATGGCACATAATGCAGTATAGTGATGGGTACAGTCATGATTAATGAAGCGTGATGAGATGCATCATAGTGATGATGGGTGCAACATGGTGCAGCGCGGTGAGGTGCAGCATGATGACGAAACACAACACAACGATAGGTGAAGGAGTCACCTTGGAGAATTAGTTGAAGCAGCATGTCTTCAACTGATCTAATGTATCATCTTCTTAGAGATGATCTATGCTCTTATCTAGATAAGTCAAAGTGTTGACTTCTATTGTAAATGTACTCTCTCTCTCTCTCTGCTGAACTATTGAAGAACATATAAGAAGAATTGATCAAGGGTTTCCCCACATTGGGGTTTGTCCCTGGCTAGCGTCACATCTTGTGTCCTCTTGTCTTGGCTTGTCTTCTACGATTTATGTTTATGTTCTATCT
>APFE031546944.1:282260-302798 GCA_000404065.3 Pinus taeda
TGAAACTGATCTGGGATCAGTATGAGTGGTTTGAGACACTCTCTTGTGACATTGATCTGGGATCAGTATGAGTGGTTTGAGACTCTATCTTGTGACATTGATCTTGGGATCAATGAAACTGATCTGGAATCAGTATGAGTGGTTTGAGACACTCTCTTGTGACACTGATCTGGGATCAGTATGAGTGGTTTGAGACACTCTCTTGTGATATTGATCTGGGATCAATAAAATTGACTTCGGGTCAGTAAGAGTGATGTGACACACTCTCTACAGATGAAACTGAGTTCGGGTCAATAGAGAATGGTATGAGACATTCTCGATCAATTCTTCTTCTTCATGGTTAAAAAGAGCAAAGCAGAGCAGAGCAGAGCTTAGTAGATCAAAGTAGAGTAGAGCAGAGCAGAACTCAGAGATCAGAGCAGAGCAGAGCAGTGCAGGGCATTGATGGCAGAGATAGTACAGTCGGACATATGGATCAACGGATGGAGTTCTCCCTAGTTGAGAGGGAGTGTTAAAATTGGAAACTAGGGCCAAACTCCATGTGGGTCATCTTATTTATGGCAGTTGATATTTTTCTTGGATCCCTCTCATCGAGAGGAGTAGGATTGATCTAAAGATCATCTGATTCCGATAAGTATTCATGGAGTTATGAATTTATTTGCATTATAAGACAATTCGTCAAGGTCGGCCAGCAACCAAATAAACCCTAGATGTGCTCAACGTTTTAGTATAAATAGGGGTGGCCTTCAAGTCATTTCAACACACTTAGGATCTCGTCCTCTCTCTACTTATCTTTGGGTTTTAGTAGGAGGAGAGATCCTAAGGAATAACGTTGCCCTGATTTAGAGGGCAGAAAGCCGGAACTGCCGGAAGAGTCGAAACTGCCAGAAATGTCGGAACTGTCGGAAAAGACGGAAAAGCCGGAAAAGCCAGAAATGTCGGAATTGTCGGAAAAGACGAAACTACCGGAAAATTCGAAACTGCTGGAACTGTTGGGAACAATCGGAACTGCCAGGAAACTGTCGGAACTGCCAGGAACAGCCGGAACTGCCAGAACTGCCGGGAACAGCTAGAACTGCCAGAACTACTGGGAACTACCGAAATAGCAGGAGCATTTGTCTCTGAAGGAGAGCAGCGTTCAAGGGACAACTAACTAACATTGGGACAGTTGTATGGTGCTTAGCAGCAAATACACCAAGCATGCAATGTTACAGCTTGCATGGAAGGGACAACTAGCATGCAACAACAAGCATGCTAAGGACAACAAGCATGCTAGGGACAACAAGCAAGCAAGGGACAACAAGCAAGCAAGGTGCAGCAAACACATAGGTCAGGATGGCAACATGGTGCGACAATGGCATATAATGCAGTATAGTGATGGGTATAGTCATGATTAATGAAGCGTGATGAGATGTAGCATAGTGATGATGGGTGCAACATGATAACGGAATGCAGCACAACGATAGGTGAAGGAGTCACTTTGGAGAATTATTTGAAGCAACATGTCTTCAACTGATCTCATGTATCATCTTCTTAGAGATGATTTATGCTCTTATCTAGATAAGTCAAAGTGTTGACTTCTATTGTAAACGTACTATCTCTCTCTCTCTTGGCTGAGCTATTGAAGAACATATAAGAAGAATTGATCAAGGGTTTCCCCACATTGGGGTTTATCCCTGGCTAGCGCCACATCTTGTGTCCTCTTGTCTTAGCTTCTCTTCTGTGATTTATGTTTATGTTCTATCTGTAGTTTACTTTAATGCTGATGTGATTGCTAATCTGGAAAAGATATGGAGCTAACTCTGAAAATTGAAATAAATTGCTCTAAGCATAGAACATACCTAAAATTAACAGGAAAGGGTTAGTAGAGGGCCTTTGAGGAGTATAAGAAGAAGATTAATCAAGCATTGGTTATGGTGTTACCAAACTTGCAGTAGCCCTTCGAAGTGGAGATATATGCGAGTGGGTATGTTATGGGAGTGGCCTTGGTGTAAAGAAGAAGGCCTGTATGCTATCATTTTGAAGTATTTCATAGAGTGTTTCTTAACCACCCAACCTATGACAAGGAGCTTTATGTCCTAGTACAAGCTGTTAAGAAGTGGAAGCATTATTTGATGGGAAAGGATATAGTAATCCATATTGATCACCCACCACTATAGTACTTGTAAGCCCAAAGTAAGCTAAAAGAGACCAGGAATTACAAGTGGATGAGGTTTCTACAACAATTTCATTTAGTGATTAAGTACGAGATGGGGAACACAAACAAGTTGACTGACATGCTTTCAAGGCCACCCACATCAAATATAACAAATTTGGGAACACTAATGCACATGGAGCCTTTCTCCCATGATGCACATAAAGAGGCATATATAGATGTTGAGGACTTCAAGGAGGTAGTTCAACAGTTGGAGAGCCATAGTCATGTGCACGATGGTGATAGCACAATTGACTACCATCTCCAAAATGGGTTATTCAACAAGTTGGATAAGTTATGTGTTCCTAAAGATGAGTAATTACAGTGAATGAGGGGGCTCACACCTCCAAGGTTGCAGGAAATTTTGGTGTAGAGATATGTGTACTGGCTCAGGATGTAAGATGATGTCGCTAGGTTCATAAGAGGATGCATGCTTTGTTATACTAACAAGGCTAGTAATAGGGAACAAGGTCTTTACCATCCCTTGGTTGTACTCTCTCGTACATTCGAAGGCATTTTAGTGGCCCTTGTGAGAGGTTTACCAACGACCATGAAGGGACATGAGTACCCATTTTTGGTAGTTAACAGGTTCAGCTAGATGTGTGTTCTAACGCCTTGTAAAAAGACCATCAACATGCAAGAAGCAATGAACTTGTTCTTTGGATAGGTTTGGGTGTACTTTGGGATACCAAGGAGTATTGTTTTAGAAAGGGACCCGAGATTTCTCAATGTAGTTTGGACTTACATTGTGGGAGAAGATGGACACGAAGTTGAAGAGGTTTGCAACATTTCGTCCACAAACATATGGAAAGACCAAAGTAGCCAATAAGACTTTGGTGCAACTTTTGAGGGGTTACAATCATAAACATCTAAAGACTTGAGGTGAAAATTTGGTATATGTATAACATAGCAGTCCACACTTCTACTAGTATGCCCCCATTTGAAAATCGTTTTGGATATTTGCCACCTTCACCTTTGGTTATTGTTAATTTAAGGCAACAAGGGTATGTTCTATGATTTAGAGCAATTTTACTTCAATTTCTTTATTAGCCCAGTATCAATATTCAGATTAGCAATCACATCAACATGATAGTAAAATGCAGATAGAACATAAACATACACAGTAGAAGACAAGCCAAGACAAGAGGACACAAGATGTGGCACCAGCCAGGGACAAACCCCAATGTGGGGAAACCCTTGATCAAATCTTCTTTTAGTCTTCAATAGTTCAACAAAGAGAGATAGTACAATTTACAAATTTGATTATTTATAACAACAACAAAAGAGCCCTAACCAAAAAAGTCAACGTTGGTCAACAGGGCAGATTTGACCCTCAACAAATTGTTCAACTTTAGTCAACTTTAGCCTCCAAACAGCAAGATAAAACAACCCTCAAAACAGTCAAATTCAGCGCAGTCAAAGTTTGGTCAAACAAATCACTTGTGGTTAGCCCTAGTTGTAGTCTACGCTGGTCAAATTGTCCAGAAATTCGGTCTCCTGAAATTTCGGCCTCTGAAATTTTGCTCTCTTGAAATTTCGGACGTGTGGAGAGAGAGAGGCCCAAAAATCCGTACCCAATCAACAAGGAGAGAGAGAGAGAAGTGTGAAGATGAGTGTGTCCTTTATATGCAACGTTGAGGATGAATAGACGTGACTGTTGGGCTTCTGAGCCTACATAAGTTTGCTGGCTGACCTTGACAATTTGACATAATTTCATTTGTACATGTCAGAATCGGATGATCTTTAGATTGGAGGAATCCAAGAAAAATATCAGCTGTCATAAATAAGATGACCCATGTGGAGCTTGGCCCTAGTTGCCAATTTTAACAGTTATTGCTTATGGGCAGCAAGGAGGGGTGAGGGAGGATCTCCTCTTGGATGCCTTGAGAGCAAAAAAAATTCCTAAGAAGATTAGGTAGATCCATTTACAGGTACAAGGGGCACTGCAGATGCCACAAGAAAAATAGAAGGGCAGGCATGATCAACACAGAATAGAGAAATCACTCAAGTTGGGAGACATAGTAGGGCTATAGTTGAACAAGGAGAGGCTAGAGTGGCTTGGTAAGAAAATCAAGGCTTTGCAATATTGGCCCTTTGAGATACTGGAAAGGGTTGGAGAGAACGCCTATAGACTCACTCTGCCCCCATATATACACATTTACTTGCTGGTGAATGTAGAAAGTTCAAAACTGTATGAGCCTTCCATGGTAGAGTTGGAAGAGGAACACTTCTTCTTTTCTGTAGAGTATTTGGCACTAGATGTTCAATCAAAGTTGATAGAAGATGCAATTTTGTAGAAGAGGTCTAGAACTACAAGACAAGGATAAGATGACCTTTGGTAGATTGGGTTGAAGGGACAACTTCCAAGCAAGGCTAAATGGTACTCCAGGGAGAAGGTAGAGGAAAAATTCCTTCACCTCATTTAGTAGAAGCTTTTGGGGACCAAAATCCTCCTAATATGGGGAGGTATTATCTAGATTGGATCATTCTGTTATTTGTCATTTGTCTTGATGCTTTTAGAGTGGAAAAAGTGGAGGAATTACCTCACAGGACCATTTTTACTAGTGTGTCCCAGTTTGGCAAATTGGGGTCTCAAACCTTTCAGAAATGGTTCAAGGCATTAAACGACATTTTTTGGGGGCAAAACTTTGCCTCTGAAGTGCTGCACCCCCTAACGCTATTCTACACTCATATACTTTTCAAAGTTCAAACGACACAAGGATGACCTCAAACAAACTTCACATGCAAAAGTCATGCCACCTGGAAATTGACCACCTTGTTTTGTCCACCATGATTCGAGAGAATGTTATGCCACCCCCTATTACTCATGGAAAAGGGGTGAGCCACGTGATTAAGTGTTGAAGAAGTCAAATTTAACCATTAGTAGACTATTGGGTTGTGTTATAACCGGGCCATGAAGAGGAAAAGGTGTAATGTCCCCAATTTTTGAGTATGGAGGTATCACTCTTGATTGCCTAATTGTCTCCTTTAGGCTAGCAAGAGGGGAAAATTACTAAGGAGACTAGGGAGTTTTGCCCCAACTCGCCTAATATAAAAAGAAAAGACAAAGGGGGTAAATTATTATTAATAAAAAGGGGTAAAATCATTAGTATTATTATTAAGGGGGTAAAAGTGACTTATATTAATAAAAAGGGGTAAAATCATTATTATTATCAAGGGGGTAAAAGTGACTTTTATTATTAATAAAAAGGGATAAAATCATTATTGTTATTAAGGGGGTAAAAGTGACTTCATCAATTAAAATTTAAGGGGGAGTTCTAGAAGCTTGGAGAAGATTCGGTGAAGCCTTACCAAAAAAGATCAATGGCCATTTATGATTCATTCTATTTTGGTGTCACCTTCTTGTGATTGGATTTTGGCTCAAGGGAGTCAAGTTTGAGGGTTTCAGGTGAGTTTCTCATACTAGTTTCGGCGAACATCATTGCCACCCTAGCTGGTACACCCGATTTGGGTTGATGTTATTGCCACCCTAGTTGGTATATCTCATTGTTCTACACTGCAGGATATTTGGATTATTTCTGCTGGAGGATCGAGTGACTATCATTTGCTGGAGGATATTTTATTGTGGAACAAATTGCCAGGTCGAATTGCTTCAACACATGCCGAGTTTGTATTCTTATTGCCAAAAACTTCTTCCCTAGGCCAAATTGCTTCAGCAGCCACATTTAATTCAATAGGCTGAATTATATTGTATTTTCCCCAAATATTGCAGGGGATTCAATTTACTGAGTGGAGGCCAAATTTTCCTTAGCATTTGGAGGCCAAATATCTTCCTTATTGGCAGGCTGAGTCAATCTACTGAGGAGGTCGAGTTTTTATCTAATTGAGGAGGTTGAGATTCTTTATTTGGCAGGTCGAATTCACCCATTTGGAGGACAAAATTACATTGTCTCAAGAGGCCCAAATTCTGCTATATAAATCAGATCGATTTTCCTTGCCATTCCTTGGCTGAACCATTACTCTAAAGAGGCCGATTTCTGAAGACAGTGTTCATCATTTGACAGCTGAGACAATTATTTTTGAAGGGATGAGCTCTTTGTTTTCCCTAGACGATTTATTGATCTACAAAAGACTGAGAATAGGGGTCAAATTTCATAATCTACAGACTTAAGCCCTTCTTGCAATTTCTGGGCATAATTACTATTGATTTGCAAACTGAAATCCTCCTAGTTTTGGGTGTGATCATTAACAGTTGGCAGGCCGAGCAGCTATTCATATTTCTGGGCATGATTAACAACTGTTTGGCAGGCTGGAACCTTGTATTTCTAGGTTTGATCCGTATTTATTTGACAGATCAAGAGCCACCCTTCATTATTGTCTGAGAGCTATCTTTGGGAGGCTGAACAACAGGTCAATTGGGGAGGCCGAGATCAGCGAATTGTGGGGGCTGAGAGCCTCCTTTCCTTGCAGGACAAGAGCACTGTTCAGAGGGGGTCAAGATCAACTACCATTGGAGATCGAGTTCCTTTCTGTCTCAGGCCAAGAGCAACATTCTATTGCAGACCAAGCGTCATCTTCAAAAGCAGAGCATAGTATCGAATTCCAAAACCATTGGGGAGCGAGTTACTCAGCATATGAACATGCCAAGTCCATCATTGTATTATTTCCAGTGATGAACTTTATCTACAGACCAGAGGAGCTGGGATTCCAAGTCTAAGAAGACATTATTATCAGGATTGAGTTGTTGAAGTTGTGCCAAGTTCTCCAATCTCAAATTGAATCTCCCAAAGAAGTTAATAAAATCATTATTTTCCCCTTATTCTTGTTGCTATTAGAAGTATTTCTGTTTGTCTGCAAATTCTTTGACAAAAGGGTTTGTGGCATATGCACAAATTGTTTGTTTCAGTGTTCCACAGGGACGCGCCCCCTAGGGTGGGGGACACACTTCCTCGCTCCCCCACGCCCTTGGGACGGGGAAACTCTTGGGGAAACGTTTCCCCATGTCCCATTTTTTAGGGAAACTTGGGGAAACTTCGGGAGGGGGGGTGGAGGGGCTTTTTTTTTGGTGACGAAAAGTGTACCCCCCAAATTTTATTGCTAATAACAATTAAAAACATAAAAAATTAAAATATCACCCTAATTTTTTTTTCTAATAACAATTAAAAACATAGAAAACTACAAAAATTACAAATTTTAATATAATTAAAAAAATGAATATAAAATCTGAAGGATAAATTAAAACTTTAAAACATAATCATTCACTTGTCTCATTCATTTCTCATTAACCCTACGATTTTACCTTGCTGTCTGACATTTTCCTTCTACTGTCGCTCGACATTTTACCTTGCCGCCTGAGATTTTCCTATTGTCGCCGCTCGACATTTTCCATCTGCAATTTACTGTGAGTCAAATTTACCATCGATCGGGGCCCTGAGCCATTTGGCGCTGCGATTTTCATTTTGTGATTGGAGCTGTGATTTTCATTTGTGACTTGGAGTCCCACCGGATTGGAACTGTAGTCTGTGATTTATTATTTAGTACTTTTTGAGAAATTTACTTGTATTTCACTGCTTTCTGTGTTTACTTTTAGTTTAGTATTCTATTGCTATTTTGGGCTTCAACGTAATGTCATTGTCATATGATGAATTTACTTTCGATGTGCCTTGTGTAATTTCAATTGTCAAATGATTAATTTAATTTAGATGTACCTTGCATAATATTAATGCCCATTGCCAAATGATAAATTTAGATGGAACATTGCATAATGTCAAATGATGGATTCAATTTCTGTGTTTACTTTTAGTTTAGTATTCTATTGCTATTTCGGGCTTCAGCATAATGTCATTGTCATATGATGAATTTACTTTCGATGTGCCTTGTGTAATTTCAATTGTCAAATGATTAATTTAATTTAGATGTACCTTGCATAATATTAATGCCCATTGCCAAATGATAAATTTAGATGGAACATTGCATAATGTCAAATGATGGATTCAATTTAGCAATTTACTTTTAGATTTACAATTTTACATTAATGATTGCAAAAATGTCAAACGATAATTATGATTCATAATAGTCTAGTACGAAATGATGATCATATTTAGATGTACATTTCTTAATTATTAATATTTACTATTTGCTAACTCAGTTATTGACATATTGTTTGGATTTTATTTTTTATTTTTATATATTAAATTTTAATAATTTTATAAATATTTATGACTCTGACGTCCCACCGTTTCCCCGAAATTTCCCTAAATTTTGGGGTTTCTTATATACTTCCCTCTTGTGCATATCCCTACTCTTGCGTTTCCCTGTCCCAGAAACTCGGTTGAACATTGGTTTTGTTTATGGTCATCAACGAACGTTCTAAAAATTGTTGCAAAATTTTGCATGGTTTTAGCCAATGTTGCGAAAATCGTTATTGAGAGATAATATCGGCGAGGGGAAAAAATCGTAAAAATCAAGAAATAATTGGGAAAAAATCGTAAAATACAGAAATATTCAATTTTTTTTCAAAATTTTTAATATCTAAAGCATCTACAACATAAAATAAATACATAGACAGATAAATATGATAAAAGAACTAATATATAAGATGTATAATATCATTTCTAGTGCTACATCACACATAACAGTGAATCATGTCCTAAATAGTAAGTCCTGACTCCCGAGTCCCAACTCAGCCTCAAAATATCAACAAAAAATATAATAATGTATCTTATATCATGAGTCATAATGTCATATACAATGAAATGAACCAAATAACTAAAGTCTAATACTACTGATTTCCTCTGCCCCTATTGCGAGAAAATGCAATAACTTTCCCTTTCCCTCTAGATGTAGATGCCGGTGGAGTTGGTAGTAGACTCTGCTATGCTCTAGAATCTGAAGAAGTAGGAGCTAGAGGAGGTAGATCACGTCCTCTGCTAGTGGCAGGGGTAGCCTGGGTAGGTGGTGTCACCTCCTCCTCTTGTTGCTCCTCCTCCTCCTCCCTCTCTACGCCTTCCACTACCTCCTGCTCTAACCAATCATCGGCGGACTCCATGAGAGGCCTCTTGACTTCAACCTTCCATGCAGCAGTGGTGTCAATCCCATCCAATGAGATGGCCTCCATATCAGGTATCCTCTCAAGTTGCCTCACCCACAATCGAAGATTGTAGTAGATGTAGACCATGTCATTAAGTCGTTGGGACTCCAACCTGCACAAAGATCATAAAATAATAATTATAAAAAATATTGTTTAATGAATTCAAAAAATTAATTGGAAATTTGCAATATTTTAAGTTTGAAGTTTAACCTGTTGTGCTTCTTGTTGTGTCTTTTTTCAAATGCACTCCAGTTGCGCTCGCATCCTGAGTAGCTACATGTTTGGTTGAGGATTCGAATGGCAAACTTTTGCAGATGGGGTACTCTGGCACCATAGATTTTCCACCATGCATCTACAACAAAATTACAAATAATAAACATAAGAAAAAAATGAAATTTGAAAGTTGAAGCAAAGTATGAAGTTATGAATTTGAAGAAACAATGAAATTTGAAACAAACTAAAAAGTACCTGGCATTTTAGTCGTCCTATCAGTCACAACCATCTCAAAGCCAAATGTGCCACCTGTCATTCTGTATATCTCCATTTCTTTGGGGATTTCTGCACGTTCTGCTGGAGATCACACCATCCTCTGAACACAGGTTGAGAATCCATCCATGATGTCAGCATCAAATACGAAACCACATGGGTAAGAGAATGCGGGGTTCAGGTAGATCCCTGCAGCATGAATGGAATGATGGAGTGTGTTGTTCCATTGTTTATCAATCACTTCCCATAGGAGGAATTGTTTCCGAAACCCCTTAGCTCCCTTATCATCATAGTAGGCCCGAATGGATTCTTTGGCCTTGTCCATGGCTTCATACAAATAGCCCATTGCGGGCTTCTTACCATCAACTAATTGAAAAACCTTTACCAAAGGTTCAGTAACGGTGCACACTTCCTGCACTCCTGCCCAGAAGTCTTCCTGGTATGAAACTAATCTGCATACGACCTTTCCCTCTGGTTTGCAACTCATTGTCAAAGCACGCCATTGATCTGAAAGAAACATTCTATTCACCACCCACATAAAATTCAAGAGGGATTGAAGAGATATGAAACTGGTGGCAAACCGTGTAATGGCGGGGCACACCAACTCCTCGTTGTTGGTGAATTTTCTCATCAAGCTAAGCACAGATGCATAATTATATATAAATTTTGTAATTCTTTTTGATGAGTCAACACTATCTTTGACAAAGGAAAATTTTCCTATGTCCTCCAACATCAAATCAATACAAAGTGTAGCACAAGGTGTCCAAAATAAAGTAGGATGCCTCTTCGGAAGCATCCTGCCAGTAACAACATAATTTGTTGCATTGCCTGTTATGACTTGGACAACATGTTCTGCACCCACCTCCAAAATAAACACATCCAACAAATCACATAAAGTTTTTGCATCTTTGATATGTGAAGATGCATCAATAGATTTCATAAACATTGTCCCCTTGACTAACCAAGAAGTTTATAAGGGTTCTCCCCTTTTGGTCGGTCCAACCATCCGACATCACAGTGCATCCTGTTTGTGCCTATGATGCCCTAAAGGGCCTAAACTCCTTCAATCTTTTGGTGCAGTCAACTTTTTCATCTTGAAGAATGTGGCTTTTAAAGTCATCATAAGAAGGGATTTTGTACTCTGTGGCCACAGTTGCAATAAGATCAACAACACGCTGGAAAAATGGATTATTCCTTGCGACGCTGAAAGGAATATCACTCCAAAGGAGAAACTTGCCCAACAACTTGTTAGCTTGTTCTTTTTCATTTTTTTTAAGCATTGAAGTGATAGATGGTTGTGAACCAAGTGTGGTTCTAGGAACCAAAAATGATGAGGCAGCTATAGGATTGTCTACGTTGTAGACATTGATGCTGAAGTAGAACTAATGCTACTTCCATATTTACCTCCTAACACCCTCCTTGCTAGTTGCTTTTTCATTTCTGCTTTGGCCACTCTCTCTTGCTCTAATTCTTCCAATGATCTTATGGCTCTTTGGATAATTTCCGCATTTGTATTGTTGCAAGGCCCTACATCATGTCCAGGGATTTGTGCAAGGTGATACTTCAATCTATAAACCCCCCTTGAGATATGCTGCCCACACAACTTGCAAGACAAGTTCAATCTATCAAACCCTCCATCAGGTTCACCAAATTCCCATAGAGGATCCAATTTCCTTGGCATGTTTGTAACTTGGTTGAACTCTTGAGTTTTAATGTAAGATGAAGTTTGAACTTTGAAGTTGAACCTATGGCACAATAAAAATTGCAAGTTACAAAAATAAAAAAAAATTACATACATGACACAACACATTGAATTTTTGACAATTTAACAAACAAAAAAACTTCAACTCAATCCAAAATGAACTCTCTCCACTCTATGCAACAAAAATGAAAAAAAACCCATCAAATCCACTCAAAAATATTTGATAAACAATGGGTTATAGAAACCCAAGTAAAAACAAGAAAAAAACCAAAATAAAATGGCCAAATTTGGTGCCCATACCTGGAAACCACGGTTTGCTAGAGAAATTTGATCCAAAGACGAAGTTCTCTTGCTTGGGATGCTAAAATCTCCAGGCTTCCTCCTCCTCTGCCCTAGTAGACGCCTTCCAGGGTTCCTCTCCTCCTCAGCTCTTAATCCACGCCGCTGCCTGTTCAAAATGACAAAAAAAAATCATGTTTTCCCTTATAAAAAGCGCTATTCGCCACCCCTGCGATAACTTTCCATCGAATCACACTTATTTCGAAATTATCGCGCTTTTTTTAAGTTATTGCGATAACTTCACTGATTTTTTGGAAAAAAAAATTGTGTAGTAATTAGGCGAGTTTATCGGGGTTTTGAAAAACTCGTGATTTTTTCATGTTATCTCGATAATATCACTATTTTTGCAACACTGGTTTTAGCTTTAGTACATTACAAAAGGGGTCTCAAGTGAGGTGAGATCTAATATGAATTGTCAATCACTTAGGAGATTAGGGTTAGGGATTTGGCTTAATGAAGATTATAAAGAGAAGCCTAAGGGAGAGTTGAAGACACAAGACAAGAGGCAGCTACTACATTTTGTGAAAGTGATTTTCTGCAAGACGGAGAGAGCGATTTTCTCCAGAGCGAGAGGCTCATCTAGACTGAGGTGAAAGAGGAAGAGTGCAGGGTGATTCAGGAGTGTTTCTAGGAGGCCAAGATTTGGAGATTGAGGGAGGCTGAATTGCTAAAGCATGAAGGCGGCTGCGAATTGGAGAGGCTGATTTATCTAGGGCTGAATTGCTGGTGAGAGGTGGGCCAAATTCTCCAGGCCGAATTTCTTTAGGGGCTGATTTGTAGAGGGCCAAAATTCCTTGGGCCAAATTATTTCTAGTGGGGCTCAGTTACAGGCTACAGTCATTGAATTTTTTTTGTATATTTATTCTGTAGGTCAAAACCCATATTTTCCTGAGATTATTGAATGAAGGAGAATTGTTATGGGCATACCTTTGTTGTTGTGATGTGATTGATCTCTCTAGTTTTTATTTTTCTGCTGCATATATTTTATTTGGGTGATAAAATAAATTCCCGGGAATAAATAATTGTTGAGAGAAAATAAATGTGGGCTGGTATTAGAAATTTAAGAGGGAGCATCCCACGGAGCCTTGGAGCACACTCCTGTGGGTGCTTGTTGGATGCTTCTGCTTGGAGTGCGGTTTCAGGGGTGGGAACGACCTCTGCGAAGGTGCTCCTGGTAAGCCTGATGTGTACAATGTTTTTCATGTTAGATATGTTCTGGGTTGTTTATGGGGCTTCGAGTTATTGGAAAGACCCTTTTGTATCCATAGGGTTATTGTGAAATTGCATGAGAGTTTCTTGGTAGCTGATTTGAAGTTTAAGTAAGTCTGGCTCTGGGTATGGTACTGAATATGGCAAGGCTAGAAATGGTTTCTGGTAGATTCTGACCCTTAAGGGGAGTTGGATATTCCATAAATTGAGAGTTGGCTGAATTCTCCCAATGACAGCTAGATTATTTGCAGTGGACAATTCACTAAAGAAATGAAGCAATATATGTGTGTTTATATCAATCATATTTCCTGATTTCATTGGATACACACTGGGATTTATGAGTAAAAAGCATAAAAGAAGCTACTTAGATGACTTTGAAGTTTGGATATAGATATGACTGAAATAACGGAACCACTTAGAACTTTCCACATGTAAGTCAATTGTTATAAAACGTTGTAGTGTGCTTCTATCAATAATGGAAACTTGACAAAGCTTGACTGCATATGAGAGAAGATGAATTTTTTTAATGTCTGATTACTGACCTATGGGTCAATGGGATTTAGAAGTTCAACCAGTGCAAGCACATAGCAGGATTGCAAAAACAGAGATGGAAAAATTGTGATTGTCCTTGTTTTTGCAGGAGCAGTGGCATTACTTAAGTGACATTTAACTTATTCAATAACAGAAAATAGGGAAAATAATTTGTTTACGAGACATTCCGGAAAGGAGGTATTTTGAGGGAAAAAATATCAACACTTCTCACGTCTAGTGGAGACTGTTGATTATAACAACAGCAATGTTGACAACTTTTTTAAAGATGAGGCATTTCTTCATTAATTTTTGTCTATATAATTCACCTATCATGTTAGTCCTAGCCTCTAAGCCACTTTTTCATCCTTCCTAGCAGAATGTTTCGTTGTTTTTCTTATTGCTTGTGGTTAGGTACTCTATTTTGTAGATGCCAAAGCCTGGATCAAATCAACTATTTTTATTCGAATAGCTTCTGGTCCATTTGTTTCATGAAGAGAATGGTAGCTGCAAAATATTTAGCATCTACCATAGAACAGTGGGAATGATTGGCATTTAGTTTACAATCCCTTTTTGGTGTTCTGTATCTTACTATTTTCACGATTGATTAATTCTAATATAGATCCCATGATGAAGACATATTTTCATATTTATCGCTTTCATCACTTAATTGATGGATAACACAAATACTACTATTAATATTGTCAACCTCAAGTGATTACTTTCAGCTTCAGTACGTTATATTAGGAAGGAGTAGCTGATTTGTCTACTTTCTTCTAGAGTTGGTGTAGACCTTTCAAGTGACAATGGCACAATCCTAACATCGACATTTAGTATTTTTCAATTTCCCTTTCATCATTCTACTCCTGGAATCTATAGGTTCCTTAGTCCTCATTGTAGATTGGCATTTGAACAATTTTTCTCTTGGTTTTTGTGATTCTGTGTAAGAATCTTGTTGGTTTCAAACTTCTGTTATACTATTTTAAGAAGCCTGCTATGGGTGGGTGATGAAGCTTTGCCAATTAGGAGTGTTGTTCCAAGCAATATGAGTTTTCTTTTCCTTCTTTCTTTTCCTGTGCATGATTATTATGTTGTCTTTATTATTCTTGTATGTTGGTTTCCACAATTTAATTATGAAGTCTGCTAAGGAAAGGTTACTGAGACAGTGGGATACATCAGTTGTTAAGTGCATTTCTGAGCAGTATGGTTTGTCTTTTGTTTATGCTGTTTTTACTTTGTATGATTATAATGCTTTGTTGTAACTGTACGTCGAATCTCTGTACTTTTAGTATGTTGTATGTCAAGTCGTGGTATTTGTTTCTTATATACTTTTATGGTTGATTATTCATGATATTATTTCACTTTTAAACCAGCTGAGTTGGTTGATGGATATAAACTATGTAATAAACATTGCGATTCCAGATGGGTAAAGAACAATTCCTCTTAAACAATGTGGGACCTTAATGATAGTTACCCTTATGTATTTCAAATATGTGTAGATAATATGCTCATGGCAGACAAATGGAAAGCTGGCAAGATATCAGTTGACAGTAAATGCATAATAATTTGGGATGGATGGTGCTAGTGAAAGTTGTAGAAGGGTGTTTTTCTATAAAGGGAAACCTCCAAATTTGTTGAAGTGTTCTCTTCTTTCAGATGTATGATGTTGATTAGCTTTTACATTTTAAGGCAAACATATTGCTTAGATATACAGACCAACATTTTTAGCTGTGCACATTGCTTTAATATAATTAATGTCTGTTTTATACAGTGCATGGTTAGCTCGTGTTTTTGAACATTATTTCTGGCAGAACTAACTGTTTGTGATTTTTAACTTGTCATTGCAGAGGTTTTTCCTGGGTGGAAGGCTAATGTTCGGACCTGATATCAGGTCATTGTTCATCACAATATTTCTAATTGTGGCTCCTGTAGCAATCTTCTGCGTATTTGTTGTCAGGCATCTTTTACACAAATTCCCAGGATTCGATAGTGGTTATGCAATTCTCGTGGTGGCAATTGTATACACATTCTATGTTAGTTTCTGTGACCTTTTTGCTTACTGTTCACTTAAATATATGGACATTCTATGCTAGTTTCCTTGACCAATTGATTGTTCATTAAAATCAGAGTTAAATATATGGACATTCTATGCTAGTTTCCTTGACCAATTGATTGTTCATTAAAATCAAAGTTAACGTGTTTCAGTTTTTTAAACTCTAAAAATTTCTCATGGTTCACTCATACAAAATATCAGTGTTACAAGGCAAAAAGTCTTTAGACTTTCTAATGGCTCTAGAAACCATGGCTATGAGAAGAAAAACATGAGACAACTTTGAGGATGACCGGCTTATACTATGTTGAATCTGGCTCACATTACGTGATAATTTTAGGCATGACTGTTTTCTTATATTTCCCCTTTCTTCAATATTTTAGTTTTTAGATTTATTTATTGTTTCTGCTATGAACATTTATATCTATCTATCTATATGGACATGCCTGCTTTCTTATATTTCCCCTTTATTCAATATTTTATTTTTTAGATTTATTCAATATTTCTAAATTCTGCTGTCTATCTATCTCTATATGAACCTTTTCTGTTTGGGGCCAATGCAATTTTTGTGACCTGGTAAAGCTAGTTTTATGATAAAAATAACGACCAAATTGGCATGTCTCAATTTGCCTATCATGATTGGTGTGCTTAGTAAAAATATTGTATAACATGCCTCCAAAATCCAGTTCTTGAAGGCCAAGCAGCAAATAGATAGTGCAAAAGGTGATGCTACTCAAATTTCAGTCAAAGAATGAAACAAATGGCACTGCTACACAGACGAAAGGGAACAATGTCACATTGGTTGTCATGCTGCCATTGCCCTCAAAGCAATATCAGAGGGGAAATAGTCAGAATTCTGCCTCATATGTTAGACAACAAGGAAACTAAGATTAAGGGGATTGAATCAAAAGGAAAAGTGAAAATCATGGTGGAGTACAAGGTTGAGTTCGAGGATGAGGCCAAGGGGGGAGAATCCAACACCCCTATCATTGACAAGAGAACCGCTTAAGCATTTTAGACTGAAGACCAAACATGATTGCCCTCAATTTTCTTGAGAAGAACTCAAGGAAAGGTAGAGGAAATGATTTTTAACCTTGTCATCCACAATCCTTCTCAGAGATACCTTTCTATGATAAGAGTAGATTGCTTGGTCTTGGCATGAAGTTTATCCCACACTCTTCCCACTATGTTTTGATGGCATGTTTAAGGAGTATAATTGTTTAGAAATATTTGCCTTCAATGGTATTTCAGCCTAGATTTGGAACCTAGAAGAAATGAAAGAGAGAGGAGAAGAAGAGGAAGAAGAAATTTTCACTAATCTTTTTCATATTCAAAACCCCTTCTAGCACCTTGAGGAAGCCTATATGCCTCTCAAACATGTCATTAGAAAATGTGTCAACACTATTAAAGAAAGGATGACTCTAGTACTTCTCCCATGATGTCTACAAAGTTGCTTTAGGCCCTTAGAAGATTTAGAAGAGATGCTAGCATTATTGTTAGGCTTGCAGATAAAAGTTTAGGACTTCTTGTCCTTGACAAATCCTGTTATGTCAGTGAAGGAATAAGACAACAATATGATCTCTTGTCTATCAATGGATCAATAAAGTGCTTTTGAAACAAATATGGAATAAATTGATCTGGATTATTGAGAAGTATATTAGTTATCTGCAAGACAGTTGAGGTTTTCTTTTAAAAAATCTCTCTAGTTGTATCATGTTATCATGCAAATCTACTCCAGCAGACCCACATAATAATTATTAATTATGGTAGTGTTACATGGGGATGCATCTCCCCTAGGTTGAGGGGAGTGGCCCCCTGTTGATTTGGGGTAGCAACGGATGTGCTTTAGGCCTCAAATTTTTCAGGGAGGCTTGGGCACATGTATTCCAAAGAACATAGAAAGCGTTTTGGAAAATTCCTCCCAGAAGTGATTTTATTAAATAATTAATATTTTTAATGGGGTTCCTAAGTCTAAACTTAGGAAAATTAAAATATTAAGACTTAGGAAAATTAAAATATTAATCGGTATTAATCCAATCAGGGGTGAAATTTCTAGAAAAAGACACGGATCAAGCCAAAACGATCTGAGCCTTTGATTAGGAGTAATCTAGGCCGTTGGTTGTCCAACAGGAAGATATACGAAGGGGCTTGAGGGTCATTTGGAAAATACACTGAGAGATCAATGAAATCGATTTTCTGAAGTGAGAAGTTCTTAGGAAGAAAATCAATTGAGGAGATTTCTTGCAGCAGAGGGGAGGGATAGTAGCTTCCGGAGAGAGAGAGATTCTTAGTCGGAGAATCATCAACAGAGAGAGGCAGTGAGTGATCTAGTAACCTTGACGCAGAGGCTAGCGTAGAGCTAGAAGGGCCACATAGTAGCAGCACAAAGGGAGAGAGAGAGTCAAAAATCAAAGAAGAGGGTTAGTTTCAGTAGTCGAAAGCCAGGGTGTGAGACCGTGAGGTTGAGAGCAGTGAATCTGGGCTACTGATCGATTCCCTAGTTGGGTGACGCTGTGCTTGAAAGGGTTGACGTTGGGACAGCGTAGAGGCAATGCAATAACCCTGAAACTAAATAACGTTGAAAGGGTTGACGTTGTTAACTGAATAACCCTGTGAGGTATTCAGAGATGTATTCAGAATTTGCTATTGCTTAATAATAATAAATCCTTAGAGCTGCTGCACCGGTTTTCTCACATTGGGTTTTTCCGGGGGCTATTGTCCGAAAATAACGGTGTCCTATGTGTTTGTATTTCCTTGCTCAATTTATATGTTTCAGAATCATATTTAATTTGGTGTAGGCTGCTTCAGTAATTTACTTCAATGTTTCAAGAAGAAATCTGAAATAAGTTTGTGTTGTAATATACAATCTAGGTGAAGTAGATTCAGCTGGTTGTAGTAGGATTCCTGAGATTGTTAGATCTAAGAATTTTCACATTGTATCAGAGGTGTTGATGTGAATCAGGGAAGAGCAAATCTAGCACTGAAGCAAGGGCCAACTTGCTGTAGCAAGTAGCAGTTCGAATCCCCTGAGGGATTGTGCAGTTCTAGCCAGAAGGGATATATTTTCGAGGTTGTCTCTCTTTGAGTGAGTCGACATAGAGGTAAGACTATCGGATCAAGAATTTGCCAAGGCAGAGGGAGTCACGTAGAGCCTCAATGCAGAGCTAGAGGGACGTAGTTTTCTGCAAGCTGAGTGCTGGGCAAAAAAGGCGTCGGAAGAAGGAAGTAGATCACATAGTGAGGGAATACTTCCTTAGTGGTTTCTTGCCGAGGAAATCAATATTTCTCATTTGCGGGCAACAGAGGAGCAACAAACTTACCAGCTCCATCAGGGAGTATGTAAGCCAGCCTAGAAGCTATGCAGTAAGGAGAAAGAGGGAGCTGTTCGACATTTTTCAGAGGAGATGGCAACTAGTGGCTTGAGGGATCAGGATAGGTTGGACGGAGCATCCAACTATGTCATTTGGAAGGCTAGAATGTCCTTCCTTCTAGATGAGCATGCCCTTAAGACGTACGTCGACAGGGTGGTGGCTGAATCCGTGGATGCAAATCCGCTGAAAAAGTATAAGGCTGAGATGGCAAAGGCCAGGAGGATGATCCTGGATGGAGTCAAGGATCACGTGGTGTGCCACGTTGCTAGCAGAGCGATTGCTAAGGAGATGTGGGATGCCTTGGCCACGTTATATCAGGGATCTTCGGAGCAGCAAAAGATGTACTTAGAGTAGAAGCTGAGATCTGCTCAGATGTAGAAGGGAGAGTGTGTAGATCCATTCCTCATGAAGCTGAAGGAAACCCGTTATGAGTTGTCTGTTGTGGGGCATACATCTCAGGATTCAGAGTTAGTTAGATTGGCTTTCAATTCTGTCTCAGATGAGTGGCAAGTCTTTGTCTAGAGTATCCTAGGCAGAGTAGCATTGCCTAATTGGAATGAGATGTGGGAAACTCTAAAACAAGAGGAGTTGAGGAGAGACCTGGTCAAGGTCAAACTTGATGGAAGCAACAGCAGCAGTGAGTCAAAGCCCAAGGAGGAGGAGGATAATGCAACGCTTACATCGAAGGGGCAACATAGACGAAAGTAGGATGTCTCCAAGGTGAAGTGTTTCAAATGTGGTGAGATGGGCCACTGTGCATTCTAGTGTCCTTTGAAGAAAAAAGACAAGGGTGAGAAGCACGATCCTAAGGTTGTAGTCGCGAAGATCGACGAGGAGGAATTCGCCATGACAACCGAGATACCTCCAGGAGGGAGGTGGGCTGATTTGGAGCTGTAGTTCGAAAGAGTTACAGATGGGCATGATCCTTGAGGAGTCCACCTCTTGGATCAATACCTTGCTACGGGAGCCTAGTTTTGCAATAGCAAGATGGACTAGTGTCGAATGGTGCTGAGGAGTGTCGGGGAGACAGTGGCAGTTGCTAGGAGCGTCAGAGTCTGAGCAGCATAGAGCAGAGTTGACAACAGTGCAGATGGCACAGAGTAAAGGTTAGCAACAACGCAGTAGATTTAGAAGGTCAGCGCAGAGACTAGCAATAGTTAGTTCCAACATTCACGTGGTATCATACTGAACACAATTAGTTTGGTAATTTTGGATGTTTTTCAGTTGCTTCTCTCAACAACTGAGTTGCAGTATGGATGCAATGTTAGCAATGGTAGTGCTAGCAGCATAACAGATGCAACATTTGAGAGGGAGCTGTAGTACAGATGTAGCAATTGCAGTGGCAGTGTCAAAGGCAACAATACAGTTACAGTAGCAACGCAGTAGTTGGTAGACAACATGTCTGACATCAGCAGCCCAGAGGATGATGCTTCAAAGTCAGAGCAGTGTGCAACAATAGTATATTGCTAGAGCACATTCCTCGCTAAGAGGGAATGTTGATTTGGGGTAGCATCGGATGTGCTCTAGGCCTCAAATTTTGCAGGGAGGCTTGGGCACATGTATTCCAAAGAACCTAGAAAGCGTTTTGGGAAATTCCACCCAGAAGTG
>APFE031546944.1:302967-427630 GCA_000404065.3 Pinus taeda
TAGGAAAATTAAAATATTAATGGGTATTAATCTAATCATGGGTGAAACTTCTAGAAAAAGACACAGATCAAGCCAAAAGAATCTGAGCCTTTGACTAGGAGTTAATCTAGGCCGTTGGTTGTCCAACAGGAAGATATAAGAAGGGGCTTGAGGGTCATTTGGAAAATACACTGAGAGATCAAGAAAATTGATTTTTTGAAGTTGAAGTTCTCAGGAGGAAAATTGATTGAGGAGATTTCTTGCAGCAGAGGGGCAGGGATAGCAGCTTCCGAAGAGAGAGATATTCTCAATCGGAGAATCATCAACAGAGAGAGGCAGTGGGTGATCCAGTAGCCTTGACGCAGAGGCTGATGCAGGGCCAAAAGGGCCACTCGGAAGCAGCGCAGAGGGAGAGAGAGAAAGTCGAAAATCAGAGAAGAGGGTCAGTTTCAGCAGCTGAAAGCCAGGGTGTGAGACCGTGAGGTTGAGAGTAGTGACTCTGGGCTACTGATCGATTCTCCTGATCGATTCTCCAGTTGGTTGATACTGTGCCTGAAAGGGTTGACGCTGGGATAGTAGAGGCAGCACAGAGATAACGCAGTCCCTGCCAGGGGCACCCCATCCAACAACTGGAACCATCGAGACTTTTTCTCAGTGATTATGTGAGGTAAACTCACAAAGCTTTTGCCAATATTTCTCTCCGTAACTGAATAACCTTGTGAGGTATTCAGAGATGTATTCAAAATTTGCTACTAAATAATAATAAACCCTCATACTTGCTGCACCTATTTTCCTACATTGGGTTTTTCTGGCGACTATTGTCCAAAAATAACGGTGTCCTATGTGTTTGTATTTCCTTGCTCAGTGTCGATGTTTCAAAATCATCTTTAATTTGGTGTAGGCTGCTTCAGTAATTTACTTCAATGTTTCAAGAAGAAATCTGAAATAAGTTTGTAATGTAATATACAATCTAGGTGAAGTAGATTCAGCTGGTTGCAGTAGGATTCTTGAGATTGTTAGATCTAGGAATTTTCATACCCCCTTGCTTGCCAAAGGAGGTGGGAGTGCAACTTGGGATATGTTTCCCCATGGTACCCTTTTGGGGAAACTCAGGGCAATTCAATGGGGAATTGTAACCACCCCTCCCACATTTACCCAGTTTCACCGCCCTGCCAGGGTAAACATGAGACCAAGAATTACTATGACATGACTCGACCTCCAAGCTTCAATTATGAAAGTGGGGCCGACAACTGACGACAAATTGACAACTCACCTCATCCCTCAGGCTACAAGACACACGGGGGCCAAATAACCACCCCAAGTGACCAAACACTGAACTGGGGTTGCATTTCACACTTTAACCCCCAACCGCACGCATGACAAGGCCTCCATGTGGTTATAGGCCTCCAACTGCAAACACAAGCATGCCTGGGTGTAGTTGTGACCCAAATTGTCCAGTTTAGAGGGTGTAGTCCCGAGATTTGAGCCTAGATTGCAGGTCAACCTCCAAACTACTGCTTAGAACTTCCTGAAACTTCTCAGAATCAATAATGACATGACAACGATGCTAAACATACACTTTTGAAGGCAGGACTTGACCTAGACTGCCTAGAACATTACAAACATTCCGTCAAACATGTAAGCTACTATCTGATCATAAAAGTCTGAGATTCATTTGAGAATCACTGAGAAGGCCCTATGCCCTCGCCACATTGCTGCAACAACACTTATTAGTCCATAGATTCATCAACTAATCAATAGCTAAACTGTTCATGACAAGAGCCATAGAAGATACACATCATATGAACAACATATAACCCGAAAATAACCAACATATAAACCATAACAACTCAACCATAATGTCGCCAACATAATTACTACAAATATACATGAATCAAGGTAGATAAATAACTCTTATTAATATATGAAAATTGCAACAAAGTCTGGGACTTCCACGTACCACCCGATTATAGATTGGGTTGAATCAAATCTCTCTTTCAACCAATCACCCCTGCGCCATATTCCAAGCATGAATGTGGGATCTCATTGAATAAACCAAACAAAACCAAACTAGGGCTTCCAGAGGCCAAACCACCTCAACCCTCAATCAATGATTCCACCTCACAGTCGGACATCACTAAGACCATCCAAATTGGTCTCTACCCAAGCTGTCCAGGGCTCCAAGAACTAGTAACTCAACCCATTGCCTTCCAGGGCTCTAGAGCGTTTGTCCAAACTGGCTCCAGGACTAGTAACTCAACCCACCAAGGGCTCTAGAGCATTTGTCCAACCTAGGCTCCAGGACTAGTGACTCAACCCAAGCTGGTCCAAGGCTTCTAGAGCGTTTGTTCCAACCCACAATCATAAGAGATTATGAGCACCAACCAAAAAAAATCAAGTGGTTATGACCTCATTCGATCTCAGTCAAAATCCAACAGACTTATCAGTTTTTCAGGATTTTGGGATTGGGGGGATTATGATGTTTCCATTGGATTTTGTCCTGTACTAGGGTATGGAACTCATATTTAATCAGGAACTAGGGTATGGAATTCCTCTATCATGACCCTACTAAAAATGTACCCATAACTTAAACAAAATCTTGACTTGACATGCTATGTTTTTTTTATCTTATGTTAATGCTTAGAGGGTGATATTAATGACAATGATCCCAAGATAGACAATGTGTTTGATGATATGTAGGTATTTGTTGTAACATGTTTTTGTTGGATGCTAGAGGCCATCTAGAGTTTGTTTGATGATGTATTTTCGGTTTAGAGATGGATTGTGCTCGATGCTATTTTGGTTATGTGCACCCTTACATGCTATATATAAATGAGAACTTGTAATTTGTGGACTTGTGGTTGATGAAGATTATAACTACTAGATGATTGATGTTATATGGTTTAATCCATGTTTTTATGTTTTTTTTTTTTTTTTTTTTATAACTAATTCATCATTCTACATGCTTGTTGACATATATGTATCAAAATTTATAAAAATACATATTATATAAAATTTGCTTCCGATTTGCTCCCGACCCAAAAGCTTCTGAAAATTGTCGCTCCCAATTCCTGCTTCCGATCCCCGCTTCCAAGCAGCCTTGGTCTGGAAACATAATAATATTCCCTTGCTTGAGTATTCTCTAAGCTTGGACATCCCTTAACACTCTTGCTGGCAACCAAGTAGGGCTTAATTCAAAAGATTGAAGCAGATTCTCATATCCTTTCTTTGGTCCAAGTTTGGTGGTGAGTGAGGGCTTCCTATGGCTCATTAGGACATTTGTGCTATGCCAAAAGATGAAAGTTGTCTATACTTATCAATGTGGCAACCTAAGGTTATATTGTGGCTGCGATATGGATACTTAGGTCCCTTGATGGATCTAACCCTTCACAGATTCTCTTGCATCATTGGTTGTAGTCTGTTCAACATCTACTTTTTATTTGAGGCCTCCTTGGACTTCGTGATATTATCTCACCTCCTTAGCTTTTTAAGGTGTATGGTTTTGTCATTTGGTAGATCTTAGAGAATTTGGGAAGCGTGGAGGTTTTTCGTTCCTTTGGTTGGGGGGAACTTCTCTGGGTATCATGTGGGATGGGATTTGGTGTGGTGACCTATTTGGAGCTTGACGAATGAAGGGAAGTGTAATTCTAGGTTTCCTGAGTTTCGGGCTCGCGTTTACTTCCTCCTGAGGATTACTATAAGTTGATTATTGACGTGCATGGGTCATTTTGTAAAGATTGGGGATGGATGGGTCATTCAATAGTATGATTCAAAGAAGTTTTACTCTCTTCTTCATTGAAAACACCATTCATCTCTTGTCCTGAATTCTTGATGGATGTCTTTCGACCCTTAGGCTAGATGGATTTGCCAATTGCAGTGTTTGGTCACATTGATTGAGCTACAAGCTCTAGGACTTTGCTTGGTTAGTGGTAGGGTTACTTGGGAGCGGGAGCGAAAACGGGTGCGGGAGCGACATTTTTAGAAGCTCCCGGTTTGGGAGCGAATCCCAAAGCGTTTTATATATATATATTTATATTTTGATACATATATGTCAACAAAAACATGTAGAATGATGAAGTAGATATAAAAAACATTAAAAAACATAGATTGAACCATATAACAACAATCATCTAGAAGTTATAATCTTCATCAACCACGTCCACAAGTTAGTAACATACAACATATTGGGTCTCATGAATCATGATTCATCAATCTTAAAGTTTCAACTTCAAGCTTTCAAAATTGAAAATTCAATATATAACATTTATCATCATTGATCACCAAAGTTGTACTTGTAAGCTAAGTTTAACCATTACAACAAATAATATCTAACATGAAATGAAATGTTATAAAATGAAATGAAATGAAACAACTTTCAAGCATCATATTCATAATTCATTACCAATGAGTTATAATTGCCAACTTCAAACTTCAAACTTAAATTGTCATATATTGTTTACAAAAATATCATAATAAATATGAAAGAGCCAACAGTTATAAAAACTACTAGAAACTAGAAAAGACAAGTAAATCTATCATCTACATCTTCGTCTTGCCACCACGAATAATGTCTAATTTCTGAGTAGGTCGTGGTGGTCTTCTAGGAGTCTCCTCCCGCACATACCCACAACCAGAACCAAAAGGCATATGCCCTCCACGCGAAGATGTACATGGAGGCAGTGACAGCAAAGGAACAAGACTTGGAACTCGAGCACTGCTACTGGATGGTGGGGGTGGCATGGTTGTTGCTTCATCTTCCTCTCTCATAAGTTCTCCTTCCAGTTCTTCAAGATGTATAGTGCCATCCTCCAAATTATTATCCTCTGGGTGGTTGACCTAAATTTTATATGTTTGATCCTCATAAGCCCGATCACTGTAATGACACAACAACCACAAGTTGTAGTGCACATAAACCAAGCTTTCTGCTCGATTTTCATTGAATCTGTTTCTTCTCACATTATGTATGAAGTTGTAGGTGCTCCAACACCTATCTATAGAAGAAGTTTTTACAACCTGTGAGAGAACTTTTTTTGCCAATTTTGGCAAAAGTCCCTAGCCGCCATATGCTTCCCACCATGTGAGAGCATCAAATCTGTTTCTATCTTCCATTACATGGAAGGAACCAAACAAACCAGTGCAACTGAAGTATCTACATAATTCAAGACACAGATTAACACAATCCTCCCTGTCAGGTATCAACTTGTCTAATGCTTGCAAATATCCTGTAGATAACTCTTCATCTATATGGGGTTTGACCCTAACCCCACCCCCAGTGTAGGTTGGCCCAACCAAGATGCGAAGTAGTATTTTGGCGTAAGGATATACGCCAAGGCATGTAGTGGAACATTAAGTTTATCCCACCGTGTACACACACAATTGTGAATCAGTGTATACAAGTTCGGATCATTTTTCTGAACAATATCTTTTATTTGCCCCAACGTGGTATTCATTTGCTCATACACCTCCCCAATCACTAGTTTATTTGTATCTGCAAACCGAATCATGTGATAAATGGGCTTGGTGAATTCCAATACTTGCCTCACATGTGCCCAAAACTGACCATCAAGAGCGGTCTCCTCCAACTGTTCAAAACCTTGCCTGTTCGCTGCATTTGTAGCCCTTTCCTTTAATACCTATCAGTGTGGACTTGATACCATGCTAGCCAATGACTCTCTTACCTTCAAAAGGCGCCTAAAGGTGAGGTAATGGCTACCAAATCTAGTCTTCACAATCTTCAACAACTCCAATCTTGAGTGACTGCGGAAAAGGCCATGGCTATTGCTATGATTTGTAGTAAATTTTATCATTTCTTTGCCTCTCTTGTACAAATCACCAATCCATTTGTATTGTTGGTTTTTGTTATTAATAATATCATGCACCAAAAGGTTCATTGTGTGAACCAAACACCCAGACCAAAATATGTTGGGGTATTTATCCTCAATAATTGCTCCCACTACCTTACAATTAGGAGCATTATCAGTGATGACTTGGATGACATTATATGGGCCAATACAATCAATTGTTTCAAGTAATGGTTCTGCAATGTTGAACCCAGTCTTGTACTTGTCTGAGTAATCATAAGCTGAAAGAAAGATGGCACCACTAACAAACACAACAAGAACACTTATCAATGGCTTGCCTTTTACATTTGTCCATCCATCAGATACAATGGACACCCCATGCTTTGTCCAAGAATTTGTCATTCTACTCAAAGAATGTGATATTTTTGCTTTTTCATGATCAAGTCCAACAATTCTAGCCTTGTCATACCCAAGGCTCTTGTATCCTTTAGGGGCATCATTTATGGAAGAAACCATTTCATGCCGCCAATAAGGTGAGTGAAGAACATTGAATGGTATCCCACATGCATATAGAAACCTGTAAACTTTTGAATCCACGTCATTCCTACACCCTTCATCAAGGAAATCTGATATGGTTCTACGCCTTAAAGAGATGTTTGGTGACCCTGTGCCTCCATATCCACTGCAATGGGAGGATGCTAAAGGAGTTCTTTGTGCATGTGATTGTGAGCTTGGTTCAAAGAAACCCTTTGATTTTTTCGATTTGTATTGGGCTTCCTGACACACCTGTACAAGTTTTGATTCCTATTTGTTTATCTCCATCCCATGGCCTTTTCCCGCAAAGGTGCTTTCTGGCACCGGTGTATGAACCTGTGTAATTATTGTTGCAATGGGGGCAGTGAAATTTAGTGGTTCCACCCCTTTTCCCTGCTTCAGGCCTATTAACATATTTCCACAATGGGGTTTGGTCTTGTTTAGTTTTTGAGCTGACTCATGTTCACTATCCTCTTGCTCCTCCTCACCAAGGTACTCCTCTCTGTGGTTTTCCTCAAATCCACTATAACCCACTTCTTCATTCCCTTCTTCATTTTCAACCTCCTTTTTCTACTCTCCAACACCATAATAACCAAAAAAGGAACCAAGAAGAAGAAAATTCGAAGCAATATAACCATGATGTTTGCAATTTGAAGTTTTGAATCTGAAAAAAAATGGAATGGGAATGGGAATGGGAATAGAGAAAAAAATTATTTATTTATTTAGGAGTGAACATCAAAAAAAAAAATCGCTAGATTAGAGTGTAGATCCTACCTCTTTGGCCTCCTATCTTCCCTTGCAAGCTCTTCAATCTCCCCTTGGATGCCTCTCCTTGCTCCAAATTCTCTCTTGCTCTCTCTCACACTCAGAAATTTAGAATGAAATGAATAATGAGAGGGAGAGGGTTTATTTATTCCCCCCCTCCCCTCCCTCCCTTTTTTCCCTCTCGTCCCCTTCCTTCTCTCCACGTCGCCATCACCTCTCCCTCTCGCACGGGCGTCGCTCTCCGTCGGACGAGAACGATTTTTCCAACCTGGAAGCGGTCGAGAGAGATCACTCCCCGACCGCTCCTAGGTTGGAAAAATCGCTCCCGGAGCGACGAGAGCGACGCTCCCTAAGTCGACTTGAAAAAAACAGGGAGCGAATTTTTTGGTTAAGGAGCGCACTCCCGAATCGCTCACATGCCATATATAACTACAACCCCATAACAAGACTGTCCTTTCTTCTCTTCCTCTAGCTAGGAAATCACTCTCTTATATATGTCATTACGCGCTTGTCCCTCCGGGGGCAAGGGCAGTCGGGTGTGCTAACGCACCCTGGTGTACACTTCTAAACATAAGTCATAGTATAATGCGCATCATGATGTTTGGTAGATAATGCATGCATCTCCATCATGCTGCTCAGAGCGCAGATTGGGAACAGGATGGGGGGGGGGACGCTCCCCCGCAACCCTGTTCTATGTCTACTGCAATCTCCGATTATGGGTGAGGCAACTTCAGAAAACCCCTGACATGGAATCCACCTCATTTGACCATATTGACACCACTTTTGCATGGAGGGTTGGGACTAAGAAGCCTATCATGGAATCGATTCCTGATTGGTTAGAGGTGGAGCCAGAGGCACTGGAGGAGGTTGCAACCGCAGGGGAGAGAGAGTAGGAGTAGTAGGAGGTGACACCATCTAGCATGGGAAGCAACAGAGGACAGACGCGACTTATTTTTGCTTCTAGAGAACATTAGAGTCCATTTCTAGCCCAGGGGCAAGGCCTTCTTCCTCTAGAGGAAAACCCCTTCCCTATTCTCACAAGAAGGGCAAATGAACTCAGTGACTCATTAGTTTATGATATGTAGATGACTCATGATGATGAGATAGATTTATTATAGTTTTTGTTTATATTTTGACTCTTGAGACTGAGTCAAGACTTGGGATTCAGGGCTTGATTCACTATTGATATGTGATGTAGCAATAGACTTCTTATATATCTTATATATAAGCTTTCTTTTCATATTTATGTGGCAATGCATTTATCTGATATTGTGGATGCTTTAGATGCTAAATTCTTTTTCAAAAAATGAATATTTTTGTACTTTTAAATTTTGCTGAGTTTTTGCCGATTTTTTCAATTTTCTCCCAACTTTTACGGCTTTTTCAATTTCAGACCCTTGTCGATTTATTCCCAAGTTCAATTTTTCCAACATTGGTATTCATTAGAGGTTAGGCAGTCATTTTCTAGCACATGATGGTGATCTGCATGGTTTGGATAGTGCTCCATGTCCCATTTCTCACCCCTTTTTAGTATTGTTGATCTCTGGCAGTTTGGTCATATTTTTTATTCATTTTGCAGGCATATCACATGTGATGTAACAATAGACTTCTTATACATCTTATATATAAGCTTTATTTTCATATTTATGTGGCAATGCATTTATCTGATGTTGTGGATACTTTAGATGCTAAATTTTTTTTTTTTAAAATGAATATTTTTGTACTTTTTTAAATTTTGCTGAGTTTTTGCCGATTTTTTCAATGTTCTCCCAATTTTTACAGCTTTTTCAATTTCGGACCCTTGTCGATTTATTGCCAAGTTCAATTTTTCCAACATTGGTATTCATTAGAGGTTATGCAGCCGTTTTCTAGCACATGATGGTGATCTGCATGGTTTGGATAGTGCTCCATGTCCCATTTCTCACCCCATTTTAGTATTGTTGATCTCTGGCAGTTTGGTCATATTTTTTATTCATTTTGCAGGCATATCACATGTGATGTAGCAATAGACTTCTTCTACATATTATACATAAGCTTTCTTTTCATATTTATGTGGCAATGCATTTATCTGATGTTGTGGATAATTTAGATTCTAAATTCTCTTTAAAAATTTGAATATTTTTGTACTTTTTTCATTTTGCTGAGTTTTTGCCAATTTTTTCAATTTTCTCCCGACTTTTACGACTTTTTCAATTTCAGACCCTTGTTGATTTATTTCCAAGTTCGATTTTTCCAACATTGGTATTCATTAGAGGTTAGGCAGCTGTTTTCTAGCACATGATGGTGATCTGCATGGTTTGGATAGTGCTACATGTCCCATTTCTCACTCCTTTTTAGTATTTTTTATCTCTGGCAGTTTGGTCATATTTTTTATTCATTTTGCAGGCATATCACATGTGTTTGCTTACTCTGGGATGAAGAAAATAAGTACAGTAGAGAAATGGTGATTAATTGACTGATGTTCTAAGTCATAACCAAGGTTTTCAGTTCAATTATTTTAAAAAAGAGATTACTATTATTTTACCTTGGGTTCCCTTGCAATCTATGCCCAAAGTGCAGTAAGAAGATAACATTAAGTTGCTGACTATGGCGCGAAAAGGGGGCATACTACAGTGGGGCGCACATGGGCTTGGCATCTACTAGAAGACATTCAATTACAACCATAGGGACTTCTTCAAGAGCATGAGCCATTACCTTTGCTTGTAAAAGTGGTAAAGGAAATAGCATGTTGATTACTGTAGGATGACTTGTGATGATGAGAAATATTTATTATACTTTTAATGTAATTTTTTATCATGTATTTAATCATGAGTTTCGATAGGATAGCTATTGGTATTGATAATTGCATTTGATGTATAATTTGACATCCTCTATGTCATATATTAGCTTTATTTTCATATTTATGTAATAATGTGATTATTATGTTATTGGTTTAAATTTTTTTGTTCAAAAAATCAATATCTATTTTTTTTTGTAATATTTGTTTATTTATCAGATAATCTCAATTTCATGGCCTTTGGTGATAGATTATCAACACTGATAACTGCAACAATGATCTGATATCATAAACGTCATTTTTTCATTTTGAAAGGCATGGCCAATTTAATAAACATGAAAGAACCCATTAAGATGTCCATAAAACGTGATATGAAAGTGAAATATAGACACTCACATGCCAATACCAATTGCTGAAACAAAAGTCATTGGCGAAACTGTTAACAGTAATGTCCTAGATCCACTTACTTGCATCCAAGGTACCTACAAATCAACATGGGATAACAAAATTCCAAAATCCCATATTACTATTCCAAGGCATAAAACACTAATGAATACTAAACATGAACGATTCAATTTATTTGAAGCCTAAACTAGGCAACTCAAGATGATAGATTGTATTAAACATTTAAAGCTCTTTTAAATACCACAAAACTGAATATCAATCATTGATTTTAATTATTAGTGTCTAAACAAAATAAGATGACATTCAAATCATCAGATATGTATGACGTTTTACAAAAGATTGCACCCAAATGTGTGAAAGTACGACACACAAGGTGTTAGTTTGTGTAACTATGGAAGGCTACCGACTGCCACCACAGCAGCACTTTTTCACTCTTTGGGTTGGTTTCTCTTGAACTCAAGAAGGACATTCCTAATGTAGACCAAGTCCAAATAGTTTGATGTTAATCAATGAAGTTTGATTCGACCAAGTGACTTGTTTGAAATATCGTTCAAGTGATTCTCAAATTTATTTGCAAGGGATGGTTCCAAACTAGGTTTCAATTTTTGATATGATCTATGAATTTGGGTAACTTGACTTGCTTCAAATTTGAATCCTGACAATGTCTTAGAGAAATATCGTTTCATATTTATGTCTAAAATTTAAGGAGTTAAGCATGTAAGCAATATAAATATGAAATGGCCCATGGGGCTTATAGTAGACGGTGACAAAATGTTCTATTAAAGCACTATGTGGTGTAAAATTCACTGGTTTGAAACTCCGTGGGCAAAACTCCAGCCATGCCAACGGCTGGTGTGGCCTAGGACGGGTGCGATCCCCGTGTGATTTTGACAACTTAGATACCCTTGGGTCACGACTACTCAAGCCACAAGTTAGGTGTGCTAGTCATATTAGGACTCACATAACTTGACAAACAAACAAAAAATATAAATATGAAATGAATGCTTTCCAAACCAAATTTTAGAAATACATCGCAGCAATGACAAATGATACAAAATGCAAAATTTCTTAAGGCTAGAATTGAAATTGTTAAGCACATACATGGCAGACACAGGATATAAAAGATAAACATGAGAGTACATCTATTATTGAAAATGATATACATTTATAGTACATGGTGTGACCCTTGGATTCATAGTCCAAGTGGTCTCTTGGACTCCGTTTGGCTGTTCAACTTCCACACCAACCCTTAGAGGATTAGGTGTCCAACATTCCCCCCCTTAATCTAAAGGGGTATGTATGAGTCCAAGAAAAGAGTTGTAATACAAACTGTGCAAAAAACATGCATGGCAGCACTGGGTTAAATGTGCTCTCTAAAATGTTGGTATAAGGGAGGTGGTTGAAGGATGACCACCAACACTGGAACACTTAGAGCAGTTCCTAGAACTCTTCCAGGTCTGGCAAGAAGCTAAGGTCTTCTGCTAGAGGAAGTGCTCCTAATGTTTTGAAGAGGGAAACCTTCATCCGTGAAAGGGAGGTCTCACCCCGCATAAAAGGGAGAACCTCAACCTAAAAAGGGAGGTCTCAACCTGTGATGGTTTAAGGATTACCACCAACTCTAGAATGCTTAATGAAATTCCTGGAACTCTTCCAAAACTGGCAAGAAGCTGAAGTCTTCTGCTAGAGGAAGTGTCTCCAATTCTTTGAAGAGGCATCACCAATTAAAGGCATACTCAAGGGCATCTTTGTCTTTGGCTACATCTCTGAATCTGGTATGGTAGGTTGTGGCTCAGGCTTGCTTGATGTGGCTTTGAAGCTTGTAGATGACCATCACTTCCCCCCCCCCCCGTCAGCTATAAGGTGATATGATGGAGAAAACTCAACTACAAGACTGTTGAATACTCTAGAACAAGTTCGGACATATGATTGAAATATCTTCTTGGCTGTTGATGCCCATTGCCAAGAAGCGATCCATCCAAGATGAATCTTTGTTCTTGTAGGAGGCTTGTTTTTGAAGCATCTATTTGAAGAATGGCTGGTTTTATGACAGTGCTTACATGGATGAAGATCAAAACAATAATCTTTCATATGGCCAACTCAATCATAGTGTTGCCATTTCACAATCTGTTGTTGTTGCTATGGAAGAGGAGTAGAATCTGAAACAACTGAAGGTGAATTGTCATGAAGGAATCCAACACTCTGAAACTGAATGGAGTAATCTGGAATATGAAAGGAAACCTCCTTATCATATCCAAGACCTGTTTTGTGCTTGTTGTGGACAAGCTCTTCCCAAGGTCTGATAATGGGTTTGGGAAGTGCAAACTGAACTTCTGCTTCTGCATGCAATTCTGCTCCTTCATTGGGTACTTGTAAAGACCAGATAACTGAAATACAAGAATCGAAAAAAAATAATGAATACCTACCTGAACTGCTGTCGACTGATCTGTTGTCTGCTCCTGTTCTCCTGTTGAAGCTGATTTGATTACTGGGAAACCAATTCCTCCCAGCCAATCTAGCAAGCTTCTGTGAAGCTTACTGCCCCCGTGCCCAAAACCTTAGGTCAATCAAAGCTCTCGTTACTCGATCTTTCTCTGCCCTCTGTCCTCCTCTGTGTTCCCCCCCCCCCCCCCCCCCCTGCCTTCTGTTCCTTCCCGCATTTTATAGCTACAGGTATGGCGGTGGCTGCCCTCCCGCATGCAACCACCTCCTCCCTCCATACTGCCACGCTTCTGTCCACCTCCTCAGACCAGAAGCTCCTTCATCATCTATAACGAATTTATTACAAGTTTGCCTTTTAACATATTACGTTTAGTTTATTAGATTTAGGTATTAAATTTTCTTTTTTGATTTATAAGTTTGCTTTATATATATATATTTTCCTGATATAAGGTTGGTTTATAAAACATAACGTTCATTAATATTATTTATAAAATATAAAGTTTAATAAAATATAAAAGTTATTAATATTATAACAAATATAAAGTTCATAACTTTATATTAGTTAATTGTTTTTATTATTTCTTAACTTTATAAATGGGTTGTTACAGTACTAAATCAACATTATTGATTTGTTGTTGATGGGAGTTTGTCTCAATGTTACTAATTTGACTACTTGTTGGTTGCTTATGGATGTCATGATGCTTATGTTGTTGTAACTCATCTTGTTGAAGCTGAGATTCAAGCTACAAAAAATCAATCTTCTCTTGTGTATGTTGCAACAAGCATGAATGTCAAAAAGAGTTTCCTGGCTAATGCTGATTGTGCTTTCAGTAGGTGACATAATTAGAGTTCTTAATAACTCTAATAAATTGCCAATTTGAGTCATTTTTAAACTGCAATAGGTCAACTCAATTCATGAACAATAATACAAAATAAATAAAACTCAGTTCGCAACCTTCAATGTTTCAAACCAGCACAGAGAGCAATGCCAAACTTTTACAATACTAATGCAAAGAATACACCTAGTAATTTATCCCAATGGAAAAAGATTGAATGGGCTGATCTGGGACTGTTTGAACCCAACTTGGCACTCCAAACAAGCTGCTACAGGTGTAAGAAATCAACTCGATCTCTAATGTATAGGTGGCTACATGCATACAAAAAGCGATCCAAAAGGCACACACAAATCTGGAACTGTAGGAGAACGCAAGTGATAATATTGCTTGGTGTCACTACCCTCCTAGATTCATTTGGTAAATCGTGGCTTTTAGCACTTACCTCTGCTTGCGAGTGTGTTGTAATAGAGATGAAGAGTCAAAGTGAGTTGCACCTTCTTCAAATCGATTGCTCTAAAGAAAATGATCAGAGCCTAGAAGCTTTTGAAATGTGTAAAGAACTTTTGCTTGGGCCAAAATACATTCCTATTCCTCAAGTTTCATCATCAAGACGGTCTTTGACTGCTGACTCTATTGAAGGCTGCTCTATTCTTCATGATCATTACAAATTACTCCATGAAAAACACGTTGAATATGCACATAAGGTGTATGTGGAACTCAAGTATCATGGCCTTCGGCTAAACAAAGTTGTCAATGATCAACAATTGCATTTGCAGGAAGTGACAGAGAAGCTCCATGGTGCTCAAAAGAATGAAAACCACCTTAGAGAATGAACCATGAAGGTTGTTGAGGTAAAGAGACAGCTAGAGGAGCGTCTTAAGAAGTTTAGCAACTTACTAAGAGTAAAGGAAGCACCTCTTACAGCATCAGAGTGTGATTTAAAATCCCAGATTGATATGATAAACAGAGAGGACTTGAATTACTTGCATTCAACTATCGATGTTTCAAATGCACGTTCTAAATGATATATGCTAGTGCACAAAAGAATGACTCTTCCTCCTTCACTGCCACACTATTACAACACTTCTTCTGCTCATAAATAAACACATCCTCTTCGATCTTCTGCTCAGAAATAACTCAATCTAAGGAAGAATAAGATACAATAGAACCAGCCTGCTTAATCTAAACCCAGCAGGCATCTCAGATCCCTTGTTGCAAATCTATCGATTTTAGCGGAATCTTAGACGAACTTCTTAGTGGAAAACGTGGGTAAAGGAAAGCAACTCGGAGGAAGAGAATTCGTATACACCAAACCGGCCCATTTTTCCAAAATCAAAAGAGGAAAATTAAGGGTTTTGATGCCATGACCTTTGTCAATGGTTTCAGGTTCGAATCCTAGCAACTTTGGCACACTTGGGAGAGCAACTGCTTTAGATCCCTTTGACGAAATGGACCTCGATGTCAGGGTTCGATTCTTGGTAACATGCGATGGATCTCGGCCCGGGATTTCCTTCGAACTTACCACAAAATAGGCCTGGTCTGATGATGAAAAATCTTGGTTGCTCTAACAATACTACTAAATGGAATTCAAGCAATTTTTAACAATGGCCACCAATTTTCAAGCTCGAGACTTATCAAAAGTTTCGTATTTGTACCCTTACTCGAGACCTTAAAGCTTCAAATCAGTGTAATTCAACAATCTTGCATCTCCCAGCAAAATTAAAACAAGCTTTTCAATCCTGAGCCTTTAAACTTCAATCTTAAAATTTGAGACTCGAACTTTCAATCTTGAAGCGTCTTTCGCCAAGTAAATCTCAACCGATAATAAACTTCAAACAAAAATCCACTCAACACAGGAACTTCAAACTTGTTTTGACCAATAGCCCTCGTTCTCTCAGCTTAAAAAGCTTAACCAAGCTTAACCAGAGATTTTAACTTCAATCTCCCAGCGATCTTTAGCCATGACTCTCAAGCTTCCCCAATCCTAAAGCTTCAAAGTTCAAGTAGCCATATATTTCAAATCGAACTTCAATTTAAAAAACACTCTCAATCTTTATGGTTATACTCGAACTTAGAACTTCAAACAATTCTGAGCCAACGTTTCATACTTCAAACAGCTCAACTTCAGACTCGAACCTGAGAGTATTTCAGACAACTCATACTCACACTCGAACCTGAGACTTTCAATCAGTTTAGTTCTAAACGTACCTGTCACGCTTTGGACCTCGAATCACCTCCATTCGACATTTGCACTTCGATCTTCGAGCAAATTCCAACCTCGTGGCACCCAAAGTTCAAAATTACATCAAAAGACACAAAAAGCCTCAAAATTTACGCCTGCGATGTTGAAAGAGTGTATGTATGGTGCCACTGTTGGCACCCACCACAGGGAATGAATTTCTAACAGACAACAAATTAATGGAGCGTTATGGACAAGCGCACAGTGAGGAATAAAACGCTCAAGTTCTGACAAGCAGCAGAAAGGGCAAAAGTCACATGAGAGATGCCACAAAATCAATATGAAACTACTGCACAGAGGTTGCAACTAGAATTTAGCTGGGAAAACATTTATGAAATGCAAAATTGATGGCACCATTGATCTGCACAGAAAGGCCATAAAACAAGTGGCTCAAATATGAGCAAGGCAGGATATCGCCCGCTTTGATACCATGTTAAGCACATACATGGCCAGCACAGGATATGAAAGATAAACATGAGAGTACATCTATTGACAATGATATACATTATAGTACATGGTGTGACCCTTGGATTCATAGTCCAAGTGGTCTCTTGGACTCCCTTTCGCTGTTCAGCTTCCACACCAACCTTTAGAGGATTAGGTGTCCAACAGAAATAGAAATTCGAGAATTCACTCCCTAACACTTGAAGCTGAAAAGTGCTCCTTGTTGAAAAGTGTAACTAGTTTTGGTCTTCAAAATGACATGTAATTATGATTTTATGTAATGAGATGCAAGTAGACACACGAGAATCGAGTTTCAAGAAAGGCATCTAAGCAAGTCAAAGGTTATCAAAGATAAAGATCAAGGTCTACACTATAGAATAAAGCCCTAGATCGAAGAAGCATTCTAATACAACAAAAGTTTTGGATCCTTTAGTCATCATCAAAAGACCACAAAGACCCTCATCAAGTTATCTATAAAGCGAGGTAGCTCGAAGAACTTTAAAGACAAAGATCACATCATCTTGGAGAGAGTCGAAACCCTAGAAGCACTTTTGATCTGCACTAGCAAGGAAGGTGAAGCATTCTAAAGACAAAGAAGGCTAGAAGGCATTATCATCTTCAAAAGTTACAAAGCAAGTTCCCTCTCATAAATCTAGGATCCTCTTCTTATCCTTGAAGAAGATCATCCGAGGAAGTAGCAACAATCACCGTCAATAAAGAAAGTCAGATCTAAAGGCCTTGACATCATAAAAGGAGCAATCTCCTTTATTGAGGAAAGGATTTTTCATTTGGAAGAAGATCGTCCAAAAGGGAGCACTAATACATCTTCTTCAACCATTCATCAAAAGTGATCAAGTTGAAGATTTCATCTTCACTTATCAAGTAAGTATTTTTCATTCTTTAATCAATTTGGTAAAATGACTTCGTGTTTGCAAGGAGATCTATAAGCTAGTTGGGTCAGCGAAATTCCTCGCATGGAAAAGGAGGATAGTCAGAGTCCTCGAAGAAAGTGAAGTCATTGAACATATCAATGGAAAGGTCTTTTGGGATCAAAGGGCTCAAGGGATTCTTATGTAATCAATCAGAGATCCCTCACCCCTATATCGCAGTATTTGAGACATCAAAGAGATGTATATGATAAGCATGTAAGACTATTCTCTAAAGATGTGATAAAGAAGGTCACATGACTTAGATCTCATCTACACAAAATTAAAGGTATCAAAGAATGAAGGGATATCTTCATAAGATCTCAACTACGAGATCTGGGAGAGATGACATGAAGATAACCATCATTGTTCTAAATGCACTAACTGATAAACTACGTAACAAATGTCCATGGGGATAAGAAAGTTACTTCATTCAACAACTTGTGGTTTATATGCAAGATAGAAGAAGACAAGTTGAGGGCAAAAGTGTTGAAAGTTAAAGGACTCGAACATTTACAGGAAGGAAAGGGAAATTTGGAAATTTTGGTCATCGGAAAATAAAGAAGAGCATAGTTGAGATTCAATGCTATGGATATAAAAATTATGAACATTACAGAAAAGTCTGTCCTAAAGGGACAATATCAAAAGAAAGAGAAGAAGCCCATATCACCGAAGAAGTGGGGGAAGTTGAAGAGAAGAAGTCCAAGAAAACAGGAAGTAAGAGATCTCTACTGAGCTAGTCTCCCTCACAAAAGGTCTTGACACAGCGTCTAAATCTTATGTTATAGGATATGGCTATAATTAATAATAAAGATGCATCGTGATATCATGCAAGCATTAGAAACAAGAGCTCGTAACATCACCATAGGAAACATGAAGGATGTCTAGAACAAAATCCATGCCAATCAAATATGAAGAATATAGCTCTTGGAAAGCTCATTGCAAACTTAAGGAAGAACTCATCCGAACAAGGCTCATCATACATCGAGTCAAAAAGGAAACATTTGTCGAATAGGGACATACAAGATCCTCAAGATTCTTTGATGGAATCCTCATCGGAGGGTTCACCAATCTAGAAAGGGAGCAAGTGTTTCATAAGGAACTCCAACTTGTGGAGTCCATGGGATGATGGTATGATGACATAAGAAATAAAGCGGATCAAGGAGTTGAAGATCTTTTCAATCAAGGAAGTTGTTGAAAGAAGCCTAGATGACCTAAAGGTAAATGAGGTATGTATGCGTGTATTTAATATTATAATGTCATGTCGTATGGTTGCAGGTAACATAGATCATTACTTCTATCTTGAGAAGCATGAACAAGGTAAAAGGATCTCCTCCTCTGCAAGGATGCAGGAAGGCATAAGTCACACTAGATGAAATCAACATAATATGTCCTCATATGAAATATGAGGTGGTTAACTACAATTAAGGAACTCTGATTGGAAGTTATTGGGAATGAAGTGCGTGAAGAGAAAGGAAGAGATCGTAAAATATGCAACAAAGGTAAAAGGCATTCGACATCTGAGACCAAGAAGAGTTGACTAAAATATCTCCTAGATAGATATGAAGACTCTAATAGGAGTCAAAAAAAGATGGACGCCCTTGACAATCAATATCTTTAAGAGATGTGTCAATCTGCATGCACGATGTTGATACCTACAAGAAGATGTCATGATGAAAGACCATCACAAATGCAATTTTAATTTAAGTGTTAGATTCATATTTTTGAACTAATATCTAGATGGGCTTATGTAGGACTGCCAAAGGGGAGATTTGTGGATGACTTCCAAGAAGACCATATAGAAGGATGTAGGATCCTTCCGAAAATATGGCATGGAGAAAGCAACATGACATGAAGCAAAAGCCAGATGGAAAACTAAAGGATCACTTTTTGATAAAGGATATAAGGACATGACTGACTCATGAATGAAAGTGATGGATAGTTTGTACCCTGTGAAGAAGTCCCAAAAGATGAAGACACCATAACAAAATAAATTTATGACATCGAAGAAGAAAGGTGTTCTTCAGGCAGCTGGTTGACCAAACATCCCCACCGGGAAAGCTGCTGCAGTTCCCTAGTGAGAGGGAGCCTCAAAAGAAGTTTCTTACTTGGAAGAAACTTGAAATTCCTAAGCCAAGAGGGAGCTTAGGTACATTCCTTTTGTAGGAATGAGTACATTCCTTTATTGGAATATGTCCTCCCTATCTAAGAGGGAGAGATAGACACATCATTATGGTCTTCACCTGGGAAGACAGAATGGAGGATTAGGTAATTATTTGGCATCTGATACTCTTTGAGGATGAGATAGGGCATCCAATAGAAGAGTATTCGTGGAGGACTGATATTCTTTGAGGGCTGCGAATTCCAAGATAAGGATAGTTCTAATGGAACACACCCTGAGTACCCGGGTAGGGGATGTTCCGAGAGAGACAATGATGAGAGTGTATATAAATCATTCGTCTTGCCAGCATTTAGCTTAGATCTTGTGGAGAGATGGAGTTGTTAGTCAAGGCCTTGCTTTGTGACAATGCTGGTTGATATGATGCTATACAAATGAGTTAGCAATCTGAAATTCTTATGAGAAATTCTTCATTGAGAATGTCCAAGTACCATTATGAATACCTCCCTAGTTAAGAGGGAGTGTTGAAAAGTGTAACTAGGTTTAATCTTCATAATGACACGTAATTATGATTTTATATAATGAGATGTAAAGAAGAAAAATAAAATTATTGTATTGCTTGCTTCATGGGTTTCATGAGCAAGAAATTTTATTTTTGAGTCAAGACTCCCATTGAGAGTCCTTAGGAATTATTTGTCACCTAGTCATAAAAAGGATAGTGTCATGTTACACTTTGTAAATGGTCAATAAAGCATCCTCCAAGACCTTGTCACTTATCCTCTTCAAGTCAGCCTACAACGATGGAAGAACTTGCTAGAAGAAGTTAGGCTAACTACTTGTGATCATGTCGGCCTAAAGGACATGAGGAAAGGTGTATATATAGCCACACTCAGCCTCACTTAGAGGCAAGCAACTTGACAAGATATTCGATCAAGAAGTGAGAAGGAGAGCCCAATAGTAGAAATGCAAAGAAGGATAGCGAAGGAGGTTTCTTATGGGTATAGCAAAGGAGGTTTCTTTTGGGTATAGCGAAGGAGATGTTCTTCTGGGGTTAGCGAAGGAGAGTTACTTCTAGGGATTGTGAAGGAAGGATTCTTCTGGGGTCAACGAAGAAAGGGTTCTTCTGCAATTCTTGTTATGGGTGATCGAGATAAAGATCAAGACCAGAGACCGAGATTCTCTAGAGGAAGTCAATAAGATCATAGAGACCAAGATTCTCTACGAGAAGCTGAGAAGAATCAGTGTGAAGGATAGAGACCAATTTTCTCTAGAAGGAGCCAAGGAGAGCAGTTCGAGATCAACAAGAAAGTCGAGAAAGGGAAGAGGCAGAGCATCAAGGTTAGTGACCGTTATGTAAAAATTAGTTAGATTAGGTTATTATTAAATATTAGTTAAATTAGATGAAAGGGCACGATCATAAGATCATGCCCTTTCCCCAAAGGGTGTTCCTGGCGGTATATAAAGCCAGGCTCCCGCAATTGTAATATCATCATCTGTAATTCATTTATTAATAAAAGTATTTATATATGTATATATATTTCTGTTTATCCGGAAGTTTTCCGCATCATTGGTATCAGAGCGTCCGCAAGCACTAGTACACTTGTCAACGTCCCCAACTGCCTCCTCCCTGTCACAACTTCCGTTCATCTCTATTTCCACTGCATCTCGGTTACTTATTCATCGCCCACCGCAACCTATCTACTGACTCCACCTTCCAATGGCTACGAACCTTAGGTACTTATGCTGCCAACCATCAAGTACAATTTATAAAATTCAAATGGGGAGGTCAGAAGTACAAACTACATGGATTCCTAGCACCAGGAAATCATGTTGTATCATCATCTCAGATGATGAATCTGAGTCGAATAAGAGCACCTGCTTATGCAGTACAATGTCACCAATTAGAAATGTTATCTGAAAATATGACCAGAGAAGAATCACCAGAGATACAAGATCTAATTCGGAAGCATGAAAAAGTATTTCAAGACCTACCTATGAAGATGCCGCCTAATAGTGAAATTGAGCATAGAATAGAAGTTAAGGCAGGGTCAGACCCTGTCAACATCAAGCCATACCGATATCCACATCTCCAAAAAATGGAAACGGAGAGATTAATCCAAGAACTTTTACAGTGTCCGACCTTGATCATTTTGGAATATATAATCAAGTGGAAAGACTTACCGAAGAAGACGCTTCTTGGGAGAATGAAGCATTTTGTCAACAACATCCGTCGTTATGTATGCTTTGAGGACAAAGCATTCTTCCGAGAGGAAGGCAATGTTATGTAAAAATTAGTTAGTTTAGGTTATTATTAAATATTAGTTAAATTAGATGAAAGGGCACGATCATAAGATCATGCCCTTTCCCCAAAGGGTGTTCTTGGCGGTATATAAAGCCAGGCTCCCGCAATTGTAATATCATCATCTCTAATTCATTTATTAATAAAAGTATTTATATATATATTTCTGTTTATTCGGAAGTTTTATGCTTCAGTGACAAGGTTCTTGGGAGGATACTAGAGTCAAGGGTCTTTGTCATCAATTGAAGATCTAGAAGAAGAATTTTGATTGGATTTTCCTCTCAAGAGGTGAGAGGTTTTTGGGCCTGGCTGACAAGCCTATATACTGTGTCACTTGTCTTTTATTGCGCATATTAGTAATTGTCTTGATGAAAAGAACGCAGTAATGTTGAAGAAAGTGTAACTAGGTTCGGTCTTCATAATGACATGATATTTATATTTGATGTAATAAAAGGAAATAAATTAAGTTTGTAATCTTACTACATGGGTTTCATGAGCAAGAAGTGTAACTAGGTCAAAGACTTCTTCTTGATGTCTTTAGGATTTGATTTATTTATCAAAGAGTCATGTCATGAAATAAAATCTCTTTATTATGAGCCTATGTAGACCAAGCTCCAGCCTCCAAAAGCAAACACAACAAGATTGCAAGCAAAACGATGAGAAGGTCATCATGTCGACTTCAATAAATGAATTAAAAATATAAATATAGGTCATGTCAGCTTGAAGCTAAAGTCACGTCAGTTCACATGTTCATGTCGGCCTATTATATGTGCACAACCACTATATATACCCTGATGAGGTATCTGCAAAACACAAGTGAAGATCTCGCATGCTCTGAGATGTTAACAAGGTATAGGGTGCAGAAAGGCGTGGAACAGGCCGTGGATGAAATATATCTCCAATACTTCGTATGGGCACAAGCAGCATGATCTCATGTCACTGCAGGGAAACAAGGACTCAGGTGGATGGCAAGCCAGAGTAGGGTTTGACTGCACCTCGCTTGGGGTTTTAGGTGTAGTCATAACCTTAGCTAAATGGAGCAGAATGACCTTGTATAGTGGACGCAACAATAAACTAAAGTTTGGGCTAGATACACTCTCGGCTTAGTCCTAATCTTCATGATGACTTCGGTATTAAAGACAACTTGATCATGCATATGAATCTCGGAGGTGTTTTTGTCGTAGACAAAATACAATCTTGGTGATGATCACAATGATATATAGGGATCATGAATACATCACAGTCAGACTTAAATCTATATGTATCCCATTGTCTTGGCATAAGGAGCAGTATTGCAGTCTATGTATAATAAGAAGACGCAATACTAAGTTCCAGCATACTGATGATGAAGGAATGATATAGTCTCCGCATCATAACAGTGACAAGGGTTACATGATGAGAAACAGTAATACAAATCACTGTTTCAGCAAGTACAATGATGATAAAGATATAATGCAACAGTCATCATGATGAAGACTTCAATGAAGACCTCGTTGACATAAGGTAATGGCAGTAATAAAGATCTCAGTGATGTTGTTGTGAAGGCATTCATGTTGCAGCAATGGTGATATAACAACTATGGTCTTGATGAAAGCAACAAGGATGATCTCAGTCAAAAGTGCAGCAATAGTGCAACTTTGATGACATCAGTGGAAGTAGCAGTGACAATGATGACTTCAGCAATGGCAAGGAAGAAGGTTGATGTCTTGGTCTTGGAGAGGCAGATAGTGTCAAGGGTCATGGTCTTGGTATTCGTCAATGGAATCTCTATAAGAAGAATTTATGTGTGGGTTTTCCTCTCCAAGAGGGAGAGGTTTTGGCCCTGGCAGAAAGCCAAACATTTGTGTTCTTGTCTCCTTTGTTTTTTATAGCAGTTTGATGAAGGAAACACACATACTAATAATGAATGAAATATTAAGCTAATATAAATTGTGTAAATGCCTCACAAATTGTTATCATGTTAAAGAAGAATCACCTTAAGATAACAGCCCTAGATTCTTCAACAAGTAATAACATAACGAAGAAAAGACTATAAGCTAAGAAGAAAAAGTATATCACAAGAAATTATCAAGAAGAGAAATCTTTTAACTATTCTTGCCCGAGATTTCTCGACACTCCTAAGCTACAAATTTTAGACTTGACCAATTCTAGAAATTTGATTTTCCAAAATGATTTAAGTGTTGGAAACATAAATTAAACTAAGACAAAATAAATTAAGTTTCCAAAATGTTAAGTTTAGGATTTTTCTTAGCTATTGTCATTACCCATTTTTATTTTCCTCTATAGTACAGCCAAGATGGGTTTCCAAGGTATGTCATGGCTAGGCTACAGGAACAAGATTATGTCATCAAGGGTCTCAGAGGAATTTTGAGGGATTTTTATGGGATTTGATGGCATTCACTTGGCATATACCATCATCCGCACAATTTGCCTTTCATTTTGTTGCATTCCGACAATTTTCAAGAAACAGAGTTATTAATGGGCCTGACTTAATTAATTATGCTTGAGATGGAATTCCAAGAGGAATATTTGATGGAATACCTCAGTGTAAGCTCAATGGAACCGGAATGAGAAGATCTATAAGATGGGATGCTTATAAGTGACTTTCAGTGGCCAGAGAGAGTATGATGGGTGGTTGACCACTTTCCTAGATCAAAAGTGACTTTAATTAGTCAATTAAATTAAAAGAGGGGAAAATAATTAATTGAAGGAAAAATGGCCAAAAGTGACTTAGTGAAATAAAATAAAATTAAAAGTTGCTTAGATGGAGTCAAAAAGCAGTTTCTAGAACAATAATTTCTATAGCCACCTATGTCAGATAAGAAGGTGCACTGTAATGCTCTAAATAATTTAGACAACTATTTACTCTAAATAGAATATGAAAATCTACATGAAACCTGCTTTAAAGTTTAACCAAAATTCATATATCCAAATTTACTAAATTGATGTGGAGTACCTACCTAAGTTCCTGCAGATGAAGATGCTTCAGAATTGCTCCCGCTCTTGCTCCCATTACCAAAACACCAAAACCTCCCAGCCAAACTGGGTACAAATTAGGTATTCAGCCCAAAATGCTTCACAATTGATGCAAATTGTTCCCCCGTGCCCAAAAAATTCGGAACAAACAAAGCTCAGTCCTTACTGTTTGTAATCTCTTGTTACAAATTTTCCTCCTCTCAACTATGCTTCCCCCAACAGTCCAAAAGATTCCCCCCCCCCCCTTCGAAACCCTTCTTCCTCCCTTATAGTAGAGGTCTCTTCACCTCTACACATTCGTTCACCGTCTTTATAAAAGAATATATTTTCTGTTAAACAGTGGTTGCCTCATCATGCTTCTTGCATTTAATTGAATCAGATGACATTACAACATAGGGTGGAATCACTTTTAACTATGACGGTTGGTGATTTGATTTACTAAAATAGTATATAGCCATAATAATTTTAAATATTATTTTATTTTTATAACATATCAAGTTTAATAATAAAGTGTATGGATTTAGTTTATTTAATATACATTTTGGGTTATATACGAGCTAGTAAACCTATGAATAAACTCAACATTTTCACTATATTTCTTACTAAATGTATATTCATTCTATTTACGAGAATTAGGTATTTAATTAACAATTTTGATAATTAATCCATTTATCTTATATTTAGACATTTTTCATGAATTGTTGATATATATACTAGTGCAATGTATATGATGCATGCATATGTAGCTATCATATGCATACCTTACATGCAAGCTAATATTGCTATGTTGCTCGTGACTCGAGATAGGTTGTTACATACACCCATCCTTTAGAAAACTTTGTCCCGAAGTTAAGGGTTTATAGAGTATATCGATAATTCCCTTAGGGTATGTAAGGATTGTGTTCTGTGATTGAATTTTCATTTATAATTGTGAGGGCACTTTAAAATTTCTGATTTGAATGTTGATAGGTTTATAATTTTAATAGTTAAGCCTGACCTTGACCAGACTCCAAAGCTATTCTAGAATCATCCTATCATTCCTAATCTCTTCCGCTTCCATCCTATCTGTCCTCTACTAGAGTGTGCCATGGCATCAACTATACTGACTAACCATTCATAGGCTTTCAAGGGTATCAGTGTCGATAATATCAACCCGATTGCCCAGTAGGCATCTAGCAATCATCATCAAACGTCTAGGAGAGCGTAATTCGCACAGTTTTCCCATGACTCCAGGTTTTTGAGGATGAACGGTGGGTAATACCTCCACCCTTTCTAGTGGGACCAGGGTCAACACCCTATCATGGAATCTCTTTGAGCCTTACTTGTTCTGAAGTTTTTGTCATCACGTGGTCATCTTGGTAACGATGTTATCTATAACATAAACACTTGTCCAAAATATGCATCAATATATTCAAAATAAATAGTTTATGTATAATTCATACATGTTAACTATAGTATAACATACTTGGCCATATCCTAGTCATGTTATTAGTTTTCATATTAAAATGTAATCATTCTTCTATTTCTATTTCATCAATCATATCGATATGCATAAATGAAACAAAATTATAATATCTTAATTCCCATCAGAAGCAAAATTACTCTAATATTAAACTTTACTTTGATAACTATAATTCAGTAAGATCAATAACATATTCCGTCTTGGTATCCATGTACTAGTGGAATTAAACAGATAACATATCATAAAAATTCACGTTTATATGTCATCATTTCAAAATGGTTCTGAGTTTCTGATTTAAAGTAAAGTAAATATATACAAAATATGGTTTAAAGTTCTTCAAAATTGACACAAGTTGGGGTATTTTTGACATATGATTTTCATATCTTCCCAAGTAGCCGATCCAGGACTATACTTGTCCCAATGGACCTTAACTTGGTCTACCAGATGATTCCTAAGTTGTCAAACCCTACGTTCCAGTATACGTAATGGTTAGACTGATATGATTTCTTCGTCCGATACCTATAGTTCCTTCCATTGAAGGTTATGAGATTGGTCAGCTATGTAATGCCTTAATATAGATATATGAAATACATTATGAATTTTATGTAAATGAGGTGGCAGTACAAGACGATAAGCAACAGGTCCAACTCTTTCCATGAATTTAAATGGTCCAATAAATCGGGGCGACAACTTTGTCCCTTTTCTGAATTGAATAGTGCTTTTATTTGGTTTGATGCAGATGAAAACCTGATCCCCTACTTCATATTTACTATCAGTTCTATAAGCATCAGCATAACTCTTTTGTCTATCTTGTGCTTCTTTTAACCGTTGTCTAATTTGTTTTACCTGCTTCTGCATTTCTTGGTTTATTTCTAGCCCTACTATCACCCGATATTCTAACATGTCCCAACTTAACGGTGTTCTGCAAGATCTGCAGTATAATGCTTCAAATGGAGGCATTCCAATTGCACTGTGGTAACTATTTTGTATGCAAATTCGACTAATGATAAGTACTTTTCCCAGTGCGATTGCTGATCCATAACATACATCCTCAACATATCTTCAAGTACTTGATTTACCCTTTCTGTTTTCCCAACAGTTTCAGGATGATAAGCTATACTCAAATTTAGTTGAGTTCCTAAGGCGGATTGCATGCAAGTCCAGAATCTTGAAGTGAATCGTGAATCTCTATTTGATATGATCTTCTTAGGTATTCCATGAAATCTGATAATTTTATTTATGAATACTCGAGCTACGTCAGCAACTTCGTAAGTATCTTTTACGGGAATGAAATGTGCGCTTTTCGTTAATTTATCTACTACCACCATAATAGCATTATGTCTTTGAAAAGTAAGAGGTAGCCCAGTGATAAAATCCATAGAAATGATCTCCCATTTGGTCATAGCAATGTCATAAGGTTGTAGGAGACCTGCTGGATGATAATGATCAGCTTTTACTTGTTGACATTCCAAACATCTTGCAACGAATTGAATGATATCACATTTCATGCCCGACCAGAAGAAGAGTTTCTTGGTATCAGTATACATTTTTTTAACTCCGGGATGTGCACAATATACTGCTCTGTGGGCTTCCTTAAGGATGGTGTCTCGAAGATCCCTATTATCAAGAATATACATCATTCCATGAAATTGTAAGATTCCATCATCTTCTAGTTCATATCCTTCAAACTTAAATTGTTTTGGCTTCTTACTATTAAGACTAGATCTTATCTTTAAATACCAGTTATCTTTTATGAGATGTTCTAGTACTCGTTGCCTTAAGTCTACTTTGATAGGTATGAGGGAGAATATTCGGGGTCTTCTGCTTAAAGCATCTGCCACTACATTTTATTTTCCTTTAATATATGATATTCCAAAGTCATATTCACTTAGGAATTCACTCCATCATCTTTGTCTAGCATTCAAGTCTCTTTGAGTGAACAAATATTGTAGACTTTGATGGTCGTTTTTAAGCGTAAAACTTCACCCCAACTAGATAATGTCTCCAAATCTTTAAAGTTAGTAAACAACGGGTAACTCTAAATCGTGAATAGCGTAGAGTTCTTCATGAGGCTTTAACTTTCTTGAGACATACGCTATTACTCCTCTATCCTGCATTAATACTACACCTAACCTTTGTTTAGATGCATCAGTACATAATGTAAAATCTTTGTCCATATCAGGAACTCTTAAGATTGGTGCACTAGTCAACAGTCTTTTGAGTTCAGAGAATGCTTTATTACATTCCTCAGTCCATACATACTTAACACCTTTACGTTGAAGAGTTGTAATTGGCTTTGCAATTTTGGAGAATCCTTCCACAAATCTTCGGTAGTAACCGGCTAAACCCATAAAGCTTCGTACTTCATGTGCATTTTTTAGTATTGGCCATTCCATGATTGCTTTTACCTTCTCAGGGTCTACTGAGATCCCTTCACCCAATATGATATGACCTAAGTAATGAATCTTTTCTTGAAAGAACGAACACTTTGATAACTTTCCATATAAATGGTGTTTTTTGAGGCAAGATAATACTATCCATAAATGGTCTTCATGCTCTTTTTCATTCTTAGAGTAGATGAGAATATCATCTAAAAAGACTTGTACAAATTGATCAAGATATTTGTGGAAAACACTGTTCATAAGGTTCATGAATAATCCTGGTGCATTAGTTAATCAAAATGGTACCACAGTAAATTCATAATGCCCAAAGCGTGTACGGAATGCAGTCTTAGAAATATTGCTTTCAGAAATCCTTAGCTAATGATAGCCTGATCGAAAATCAATTTTTGAAAAGATAGCAACTCTTTTCATTTGATTGAAGAGGTCATCAATTCGAAGCATAAGATATTGATTCTTTATTGTAGCTCGATTCAAGTCTCGATAATCTATGCATAATCTTAAGGATCCATCTTTCTTCTTAACAAAAATTACAGGAGCACCCCAAGGTGATATACTAGGTCGAATATGCCCTATATCCAATAGTTCCTTCAATTGAATTTGTAATTCTTGAAGTTCCGGAGCTGTCATTCTATAAGGTGTTTTAGAGATTGGTTGAGTACCGAGTTTCAATTCTATTGTGAGATCTAACTCTCTTTCGGGGGGTAATCCTGGTAGTTCCTTTGAAAATACATCTAGAAATTTGGCTAACACCGGATATTGTTTTAAGGATCAAAGCGTGTTCGGAATGCAGTGTTAGAAATATCGCTTTCAGAAATCCTTAGCTAATGATAGCCTGATTGAAGATCAATTTTTGAAAAGATAGCAACTCTTTTCATTTGATTGAAGAGGTCATCAATTCGAGGCATAGGATATTGATTCTTTATTGTAGCTCGATTCAAGTCTCGATAATCTATGCATAATCTTAAGGATCCATCTTTCTTCTTAACAAAACTTACAGGAGCACCCCAAAGTGATATACTAGGTCGAATATGCCCTATATCCAATAGTTCTTTCAATTGAATTTGTAATTCTTGAAGTTCCGGAGCTGTCATTCTATAAGGTGTTTTAGAGATTGGTTGAGTACCGGGTTTCAATTCTATTGTGAGATCTAACTCTCTTTCGGGGGGTAATCCTGTTAGTTCCTTTGAAAATACATCTAGAAATTTGGCTAACACCGGATATTGTTTTAAGGATGGTCCTTTTTTTTTACTTACTTCTTGAATTACATATGCCTGACAACCTTTCCTTAAGCAACGCTTCATTTTCATTGCTAATATGTAGCGTAAAGATGCTTTTCTCTTCATACCTTGAATTTGGATTGCCTCTCCTTCATCATTTATACCGAGAATTATTTTCCCATAACAGTGTACCCAAGCTTGATGAGCTTCTAACCAATCCATACCTATGACAAGATCATAAGTTCCTAGGGTTGTGACATAAACTTTCAATTTAGTCTAACAAACCCCTAAATCAATTTTGCATTGATCCACACTTAAGTCTACGGATTGGAGTTCTCCTGAAGCCATTTCTACCTGTCTGAAATCATTTTGTCTGCGAGCTGTCAGCCCACATTTATTTAATGCATATGACAAAATGAAACTATCTGTGGCACCAGTATCAAATAAGATTTTGAATTTTATACCATTAATAATACCTGAGGATTCCACTACAGTGGACTAGTGTGATGCTTGATTGTTGTTGACTACTGCATGGATTCTATGATTGTCTTGGGTATTTGGTATTAGTTCTTTTTCTGCCCTTCGTAATATACTTGATGAAGCTTCTGGACAATCACATTGAAAATGCGGCCCTCCACATCCCCACTAATTAACCTGAGTCAGTCCTCTTGAATCATATTGTGAGTTTCTAGATAAAGAGATTCGCCCTCTCATACCGATTCCTCTGGAATTTCTTCCTCTATTATCAGTTCCACAAGATTTCCATGGACTTGTGTTTGATGATTCGGCGGCTATAGTATTAACTGCCATGGGAGCTCTTGCTCCTACATTTCTTGGGGTAAATCTATTACCATAAGGTGGTCTTGAGCTACTTCCCCTGAAGAAATTTCAAGGAGTTTTTCTGTTGGTCCGGCATCCTTTTTGGTTCCTAGATGATCTTCTGCATAGCGGTTGCATTTTGCTACCTCGGCTACTAATGATGGTTTCCACATCCTAACCAAGGCCGTGATACGAGGGTTTAACCCAAATTTGAAGCGTTCAGCTTGACGTTCATCAGAATCTAAGTAGTGAATGTATTTCACAAGCTCCATAAACCTTATTTCATATTCTTCCACTGATTTATTACCTTGAATTAATGTATGAAAGGCTCTGGCTTCTTGTTCTTGAAAGTATGGAGGTAAATACTTAGCACATAATCTTCCTCAAAGAATTCCCAAGGAACATTATCTGTTGTGAGGTGTGGTTGCTTTTCCAGATTTCCCCACCCAATCAAGGCACTTTCATTTAATTGGAATACAACAATTTTTGTTTTTGAAGAAGAAGAATACTCTCTTAGTTTAAAACATCTGTTCATTCCTTCTAACCATGCTTCAGCATGTTCTCCAGCTCGTCTTCCTAAAAATTCTGGGAGTTTAATTTTCTGTAGCTCCCTAAAAATATCTTCCTTTGATCTTTTATACTCAAAATTTTTTGGTTCCACTGAATTGGTTGCTAAGGGTTGAGGCTCTTCTTTGGTCTTAGCCATTGTTGACCCTTTTAATGTTTCCAATAAGGCTTCTAATGAGTGCATTATCACGGTCAACTTCGGTGCTGGAGCAATTGGTGTTGATGATGGTTTCGCTGGAGGCAGTGATGATGGTGGTGGCGATGGAAATGGTGATGACGACGGTGACGACATTAATGACGGTGATGCTGCCCGATCACGTCGTCGTTGGTGACATGTCCTTACCATCGTAGTGTTTCCTATATACATAATAAAATTTGTAAAAAATTGAGGTATACTTTCAGATTTAACATATAGTTTTGCAATTTCAATTTACAAATAGGTATAGTTTTTTTTGCTATTCTTACCTGCTAGGCAGGTCTTACTGATATCGAGGTCAAGGAGGGTGGTCTCACGACCTCCTTGTCCTAATGGAGGATATTCTATCCTAATATGTAATAATACTTACTGTATATAAAATAAAAACATAATATAATCTGATATATAACTCAAATTTTACTAAGTTTCTTTCATAACACTCATTCTCTTAGTAAACATTCTCCACTAACTCACAAATTATTTCCATCCCTGATGATAAAATATTTTAATATACATGTACTTTAATTCCTAGGCATTAGCGGAATAGTGTGAAGACATTGGTATTTGTAATGGGAAGGTCGGCGGGTCGAAACCCCCGCCCGACACTTCCGCATTTTACATCGCATATAATATATATCATATAGATGATATTGATACGGTATTAAAGTTTGGATATGGTTAATATATCATGTGATGTATATTCACGATATAATATATCGTGGATGGTATATAATCTTACCACATGACATTTGTTTCAACTCCGGCGATTTACATAATAACATTTGATGCTAAGGGACCGGCGATTTGAGATCATTACGCCCTTGACCCACTCAATAATGTCCATTCCGAGCCATTTGGCGTAACAAGTGAGGAAGGTCACATAACCTCTGTTTTTGCTTTATTAATTTTTATAATATATGTGAATTTTTTCATTTTAAAATAAGTTGGAAACCAAACCATTTAGAATAAGGTCAAAACCCTTTAAAATAAAATTATTTCCTTCCCAAGACTCCACGATAGTCAAGTTTGGTACACACGTCTCCACAATAACATGCCTGCATACTTCGCGAAGGTGATTGGCGTGTCGATAGAAGGCCAGAGCCTATGACCTTGTGGATAGCAATTCGAATTACACGCCGATCATTTCTTCTATTGACATTTGGTTATTTTATTATATTTCATCGTGGCTCATCGCTTGGCTTGTTAACTAGATATTTTGATACCGTACGCAGAACATTATATATATATATTTAGGATATTAATGTGCTCTCTTCTATTAGTGTGTTGCAGAATATTAACAGTGTCTGGAATTTTTTTTCGACTTGTTTATCTTCTCAAATTGAAGTATCGAACCAGAGATTCGGAACCAAAAAATCTGTGTACTCATTCTTGCCAATCCTAATTGGGGCATCTGTTTACAAATATTTCACCATAATGACCCTAAAAACAGAGGCATCCCGATTTAGTTGAGTGATTGGACAACGTCAATATTTCCTGCGTTGATGGTCTGAGTCTACAGAGGGTTCGTTGGAATTTTCTTGAGTTCGTCTGTGCTGAAAATAAAATTCATCCTTTAAGCACATTTACTTTCTTGTATCTTAAGTTTAATTGGTGTTTCAAAATGGCTTAGGTTGATATGATGTTTAGATCAGGGAAATGAAATCGTACTTTTGTTGAAATATATACAATTCAACTGAGCCTAACTTGAGTCTATACAAAGAATCTCATTGGATATTCTGGATTGGCAGGCCTTGTCAAAGAAGAGTAAAGTAGAAAATGAATTGGGTGATATAGAAAAGGCCTGGGAGCCTGCTGAAATGCCAGCGGACAGAGAGACAATAACTGAAGAAGAGAGGTTCATGTTACATAAACTTGCTTTAAGAATGAAACCATTCTTATTGCTAGGTAAGGTCTATTGTTTATCATGAGAAAATCAGCCTTAGGGTCTTTCTTATTTTTATTGTCAGTCATCAATATATGCTATCTAATTTACATGTGTTCTCTCATTTGATACTCCAGGGAGGCGAGGTGTCTTTGATGGTGTGGTAGAAAACATGCACTTGCATTGGAAGTACCGAGAATTAATAAAAATAATTTCAAAAGAGAAGAGTGTTGCACAAGTTAAACACATAGCAAGATTGTTGGAATATGAAAGCGGGGAATATTAGTGGTAGTGGAATCAGTATCCAAAGGTCATGCCATTATTATATATCGTGGTAAGAATTACCGACGTCCCATTATGTTACGGCCAAAGAGCCTCTTGACTAAGCAAGCTAAGCAAGGGTCTTAGTCCATCTATTCAATCCGAAATCATGAATAGGGTAACAACTAATGCTACTCTTGCAATCAAGCATCCATCTGTCATTAACAGGCAAGCGGCAAGGAGTATGATTTAATGGGCCTTTTAGGATCCTAAGGGTTTGAAGATAGCTCTGATACCAAACTGTAATGCTCTAAATAATTTAGACAGCTATTTACTCCAAATAGAATATGAAAATCTACATGAAACCTGCTTTAAAGTTTAGCCAAAATTCATATATCCAAATTTATTAATTTGATGTGGATTACCTACCTGGGTTCTTGCGGATGAAGATGCTTCAGAATTGCTCCCGCTCTCGCTCCCGATACCAAAACACCAAAACCTCCCAGCGAAACTGGGTACAACCTAAGTACTCAGTCCAGAGTGCTTCTCAATTGATGCAAATTGTTCCCCCGTGCCCAAAAACTTCAGAACAAACAAGGCTCAGTCCTTACTGTCTGTAATCTCTTGTTACAAATTTTCCTCCTCTCAACTGTGCTTCCCCCAACAGTCCAAAAGATTCCCCCGCCCCCCCCCATCGAAACCCTTCTTCCTCCCTTAAATAGTAGAGGTCCCTTCACCTCTACGCATTCGTTCACCATCTTTATAAAAGAATATTATTTTCTATTAAATGGTGGTTGCCTCATCATGCTTCTTGCATTTAATTGAATCAGATGACATTACAACATAGGGTGGAATCACTTTTAACTATGATGGTTAGTGATTTGATTTACTAAAATAGTATATAGCCATAATGATTTTAAATATTATTTTATTTTTATAACATATCTAGTTTAATAATAAAGTTTATGGATTTAGTTTATTTAATATACATTTTGGGTTATATACGAGCTAGTAAACCTATGAATAAACTCAACATTTTCACTATATTTCTTACTAAATGTATATTCATTCTATTTACGAGAATTAGGCATTTAATTAACACTTTTGATAATTAATCCATTTATCTTATATTTAGACGTTCTTCATGAATAGTTGATATATATACTAGTGCAATGTATATGATGCATGCATATGTAGCTATCATATGCATACCTCACATGCATGCTAATATTGCTACGCTGTTCATGATTCGAGATAAGTTGCTACATGTGCGGTATTTGAATACTACAAGGTATGTATGGTGCTTTATTTCAATGTTATGTTTCAACTGCAATATTGGATAGCAAGGTAAGCCCTATCATATGATGGAAATATTACCTTCACAAATGGCTCATGCATATGAAAGTTTGATTCATGATACTTTTGATGGAATGATGCACTTAGTATTGGACAAATATCTTACATTCTATTAAGTCATGGTAAAGCTACATAGAAGCAATGATTTTGGATATATTGGTGCTCTTTATATTTGGCAAGCATATTTCATTTTAGACATGATGGATTTCTTGATCCCATAAAGAAGGCTAGCACATTGATTCTTATATATGGTAGCTTGATACTACTAATAGTGTTTGTGATAAGCATGATAACCATGATGATGGAAGTGTAATAACAAGATTATTGCTCAAGATCTCCTTGTTGACCTTCGCTTAGTAATTATGACATATGGTAAAATTGGATGCCCTGATTTGATGACTGATATATGATAAATTGATGTAGTGATTATAATCCTTGAATAATGATGATACTCTTGTTAGATGCCCTAATCATATGACTCCAACCCTTGATGAAAGTTTGATGAAGTAGTTAATGCTGAAATATTATGAACATGATGAATATATGTTTTAGAATCAGATATAATCTGATGATCTAACAGTTTTTTTGATGCATGACAATATAATGATAGACAAAATGATGTTTTGAATGATGATGATTGAAGTAACTTCTCATTCAAAGGGAGAAACTCTCCATAAGATCCCTACACCTATTACCATTTGCATTAAATATATAGACGATTCTTTATTGTTGAAGTTTTTTGACATAAATAGACAAATATCTAATGTTGTTGGTCTGTAGTTATTTCTGGTCTAGTTTAAGCCCCAACCGCATGGAAGCAAGCTTATTAGTGTGGTTATGGGCCTCAAACCATAGAGAAGAAAGCCTATGGGTGCTGTTATGCCTATTGGTCACAAGAATTGATGCTTTATGCATAAAATCAGGAATGCACCAGGAGTATGACAGTCCTATAGATATGGAGCAAACATCAAAATGTCATATGAGCAGGGAAGTTTGAATATTTGACCTACTATAGAGAAAGTGAATGTGTTGACTAAATTTGTGTTTGCAAGTGACCGGAATATGCATATCAATACGTCATTTTGATTTAATCATTGAAGCTAGTGTATGATAGTGTTTGATAATAGTTGCAAGGGTTTGACAAGATTTTTCTTATTGCCTTGACTTAGTATAAATAAGCATATTGCCTTGGATGATTGATGATACTTTCGAACATTGACTTGATGCCTAGATAAGTTACGGACTAATTGAATTCATTGTGATAACAAATTAGAGTTTTTATCTGATTTGGTACTTGATGACTGATGATTTGCCTCGATGACAGTGCTATGTGGGCATAGTGACTTTCAATGACTAATGTTGTCATTGCTTTTGTATTAACTTCATTGGCTTTGGCACATTAGTTGAAGTAAAAACAATTGTGACTTATCCTTGGTATAAGAATTCGCATCTAGTGACAGAAATAATTCATATAATGATTATGAGAATGGCCTGATGGAATTTGATATTGCTTAAATTAGTTGACATGTCAATAGATGAATTCATGACTTGGTATTTGGATATGAGCTCTACCTGTCCCCTGGTCCAAAGAATTTGTTATAGTGATATTGGCAAAAACTTTTATGATTTTGATATTAGTTTTGAACTATCATTTAAGGCTTGACAAGTTGATTTAGTTGATTTGATTGAACAGTATTGAGCATATTTCCTTGGTCAAGCGTTATGTTTGCAGAAAGCATTGCATGAAACAACCTCCCTGAGTCTGGTATGATGACATTGACAGTTATCAGAGAAGCCAAGAATATCTTACAATCCAAACCTCTACTTCAAAAGAGGTCCAAGATATGACTTTGATTTTGGTTTTATATGTTGATGGTCTATTCTTGACAAGTAATGAGCCTCTAATGATTAAAATAAGAGCGAATTGGCCTTTGAAGATCGAAATGACAAATCATGGCATGATAAATTACTTTCTGAAGATTGGCAAAGAAAATCTATATCATGAAGCTATTGAAGTGTTTTTGGAAAGTGGAAACACAAATCTTTGGACACTGATTGAATTTCAAGATGTTATGAAGAGATATTGTTGAACCTGACTTGGCAACCAATAGCTGATTGAAGCATTAATGTTCTGTGTGAAATATATATATATATATATGTTTTGCATAGACTCTGATTCAATTCATGATTGAGCCGCTTCAGACACATTGAGTGTCCACCAAGCACCCTTCGAGATATTTGCATGGGATGATCAATTTTTGGTCTGTGATATTCTTCCTCCTATGATATATGACTACATGAATGTACTGATGATTTTTGGGATCGTTATTGACAAGATGAGCACATTTGGGCACTGCCTTCGTATGAGATATGCCATGATATTTTGATGAAAATTTTGTCAAATACGGCCGAGGTTGAGTACGATAATATTGGCATAGCTAGCTATGAGGCAACTTGAAGAAGCTCTTTGCAGAGCTATTTGAGCATGTTCTGGATATGACAAGTATACAATGCAATAATAATGAGCAAGATCTGACTAGTGTAGAATCCTGTATATTGTTGGGACTAAGATATCTTTGGTCAATGTTGTAGTACGAGACAAGCTTAGGCTTGTCGTCGCTGCCTCTGAGAGAGGGAGGATGAATAAGGTATCATTTTTGCAATAGACCAATGTTTGGTCTCAGCGGACGTTAACCATCATCATCATATATATATATTTGTTCTTCTTGATTTCGGGTAGCATCGGATGTGCTCTAAGCCACAAATTTTGCAGGGAGGCTTGGGCACAGGTATTCCAAAGAACCCAAAAAGTGTTTTGGGAAATTCCACCCATAAGTGCTTTTATTAAAATAATTAATATTTTTAATGGGGTACCTAAGTCTAAATTTAGGAAAATTAAAATATTAATCGATATTAATCTAATTAGGGGTGAAACTTTTAGAAAAAGCCATGCATCAAGCCAAAACGATCTGAGCCTTCGATTAAGATGTAATCTAGGCCTTTGGCTTTCCTATAGGAAGATATAAGAAGGGGCTTGAGGGTCATTTGGAAAACACACAGAAAGATTGAGAAAATAGATTTTCTGAAGTGAGAAGTTCTTAGGAGGAAAAATCAATTAAGGAAATCACTTGCAGTTGAGGGGCAGGGATAACAACTTTTAGAGAGAGGGATTCTCAGTCAAAGATACATCAACAGAGAGAGGCAATGAGTGATCTAGAAACCTCCACGCAAACGCTAGCTCAGGGCCAAAAGGGCCACACAGATGCAGTACAGAGGGAGAGAGAGAAGTCTGAAATCTACAAAGGAATTTGATTTTCAGAAACCAGGAGCTGGGGTGTGAGACCGAGAGGCAGAAATCAAATTTCCTGGGCATCAGATAGACCAACCAGAGAAGTGACGCAGCACCCAAAGAGCTTGACGTTGGGCTGATGCAGACATTGTGCAGAGGCAGCAAGAAAAGCCGGGCGGGGGGCACAGTCAGTTTGGGGATGGATCAGTCAAGATTTCTCAGTGATTATGTGAGGTAAAACTCATAAATGTTTAGCTAGTGTTTCTCTCTGTAACTGAATCATCCTGTGAGGTATTTAGTGATGTATTCAGAATTTGCTACTGCTTAATAATAATAAACCCTCAGAGTTGTTGCACTAGTTTTCCAGCATTGGGTTTTTCTGAGAAATTTTTGTCCAAAAATAACTGTGTCCTATGTGTTTCTATTTTCCTTGCTTTGTTTCTATGTTTCAGAATCATATTTAATTGGTGTACGCTGCTTCAGTAATTTACTTCAATGTTTCAAGAAGAAATCTTAAATAAGCTTGTAACATAATTTACAATCTGGGCAAAGTAGATTCAGCTGGTTGCAGTAGGATTCCTGAGATTGTTAGATCTAGGAATTTTCACATGGTATCGGAGTTGTTGATGTGAAACAGGGAAGAGCAGATCTAGCGCTAAAGCAAGGGCCCACTTGTTGCAGCAAGCAGCAGTTCAAATCCCCTAAGGGATTGCGCAGTTCTAAGCCAGGAGTGTTGTGTTTTCGTGAGTGTCTCTCTCTGAGTGAGCCGATAGAGAGGTAAGACTGCTAGATCGAAAACTTGCCAAGGCAGAAGGAGCTAAGTAGAGCCACGCAAAGCTAGAGGGACGTAGTTTTCTGCAAGCCGAGTGCTGGGCAGAAAAGCCATCAAAAGGAAGAAGGAGATCACATAGTGAGGGAATACTTCCTCAGTGATTTCTTGCCGAGGAAATCAATATTTCTCATTTGGTGAGCAGCAAAGGGGCAGCAGCTTACCAGCTCCATCAGAGAGTGTGTAAGGCAACCTAGGAGCTATGCGGTAGGGATAAAGAGGGAGTTGTTCCACATTTTTTGGAGGATATGGCAACCAGTGGCTTGAGGGATCAAGACACGTTGGACAAGGCTTCCAACTATGCCATTTGGAAGGCTAGAATGAATTTCCTTCTAGGGAGCATGCCCTCAAGACATATGTTGATAATTTGGTAGCTATCCCGACGAATGCAAATCCGCTGAAGAAGTACAAAGCTGAGATGGCTAAGGCAAAGAGGATGATCATGGATGGATTCAAGGATCACGTGGTGTGCCATGTTGCTAGCAGAGCAATTGCTAAGGACAAGCTCTCTTAGACCTCAACATAAAAAGGCAGGGAAAGGATCTTCTTCCTCTAAGAAGAAGAAAGACTTGTCAAAGATACAATGCTACGATTTTCAAGAATATGGACATTTCGAAAGAGTACCTTGAAAGCATGCTTCAATTTTGGATCTGCTATGATAGCATGGATGAGCAGCAAGTAGGTCGATTGCACTCAGCACTGTTGAAGCAGAGTACATCGTAGCCAATGAATCTCGTACCGAAGCAATATGGCTTCGAAAGTTATTTGCAGGATTATTCGGCCAAGAGTTAGAACCAATGGTGACACATTGTGATAATTAAAGCTATGTGAAGCTTTGAGAGAATCTCGTGTTCCATGACAGGTCGAACCATATTGAAATCAAGTACCACTACATCCGTAGAGAAATAAGACTCGAGTACATCTCCATCGATGAAAAAATAGTTGATGCTCCGAGTCCTAACGAAGTCGTTGCCAAGGGACAAGTTCGTGTACCATAGAGACAAGTTAAGGCTAGTGGAGATTACCTCTCTCATCGAGAGGGAGTTTTGATATATTTGCAACACGGATGGACATTCTCCCGAATGGGAGAATTGTTCCAAGAGACCCAGAGGGCTCAATAGGCAATGTTGAGTGAGTATCTCTTGGAGGAGGACCCTGATCGCACACCAGGAATGGTGGAGTGAAGTCCTAGACCCTAATCACACACCAGGCATGGTGGAGTGAGGTCCTTCAGCACCTGGACCCTGATCACACAGCAGAAGGGTGGAGTCAGGTCCTGGACCCTGATCACACACCGAGTAGGGTGAAGTGAGGTCCTTTCAGCATCTAGACCCGATCAACAACCAAGAAGGGGTTGAGTGAGGTCTTGGCCCAAAGTTCTCACTAAGAAGGGTGAGAGAGTGCTTGTTATTTGAAGGTCTCAACATCTTGGCCTAGGTAGATGCCAAGAGATTCAAGGACCGATCACTTTGGAGGAGTAAGTCTTGATATGTTTATGGCATTGCCCTAGGTTTGGTACCGCCACAGATATGGCCACTAGTAGATGCTAATGATAGATGATGATGCTGGTAATAATGGATAACCTTTTCCTTTAGAGAAATTTGTTCAACTTGAAAACATCTATAACAGTGATTATGAATACATCCCTAGTTAAGAGGGAGTGTTGAATTTGTAACTATGGTCGGTCTTCATATGTACATTTGGTCACTTGATGTAACTGTATTTATCATTGTAAAGCATATTTATATATGATTGAGTCAAAAAGAAAATTTATTTTGAGTCAAAGTCCCACTGCGACTTTTAAAAGATGTAAATTTGAATTTTTGAATTTAAAATTTTGGCTCCAAAAGTGACAAGTCGGCTTCCCTCCAAGTCAAGTTGGCTTTGGCCAAGAGAGACAACCATTCAACCTAGACAAACTACTATATAAAGGCATCTCGAATTCCTCCATCTGGTAATTCACATTCTCTCACATAAGATTGTTTCTGGGAAAGTGAGCGAAGGACAAATAAGGACGAAAAGAATGTTGAGTTTTCTATCTCCTCTCTCTCTCTCTAGCAACTCACACGCGTAAAGTAATATCTCTCTATGCTTCAAATTTTTCTGCGGCAACTGTTGCAGGGGGGGCGAAAATTCTGGATTACTGGGGTCACTGTTGCGGGGCTGAAATTTTGGAGAAACTAGCTATTACAGGATCCCCGAAATTCTAAAGTGTAGTATCAAGAGCGAAGTGTAGGATCAAATTAGATGACTTGACTTGGAGAAGACCAAGTTTGACCATAGGTCTAGGTGTGTCACTCATTGAACAAAAAGAATTTCTATATCGGAAAAAGGTTGTTGGGTTTTTCCCTATAGTGGGTTTTCCCAAGGTAAATCTTGTCTTCTCTTGTGTGTTGTGATCTCTACTGTTCTTTATGGTTGAATTTCTGAAGTATAATTGTGGAATGATATATTGGAATAAGCTAACATATCTACATCAAAAGTAATTATTAGAATTTCAAAAATATTGTGCTAATCCTAATTGCACTAAGAAAATCAACAGACTGCTAGCAAGACACAATAGCGCGTTGTTCCTAGCTCAAGTTGAAGAGGTTATAGAGGTTGGTGTGTTGGTGCGGTTGACGAAATCCAAGGAACAGAAACATGTATGTCAATTGACAAAAGTATTCACGTCCCGCCGCAAAGGTTTTGTATGAGTCTTAACACGGTGAGTTGATGGAGCGCAACACGATTGACGAAAGCTGCTAGATGGAGAAATTCCCCGACACAGGAAGCATGGCATGTAACATGATTTTACGCCTTGGCCACTTTTTGATTAACAAAGAAAATCAACGCGAAACACAAAAGACAGACCCCTCTTCTGCACTGAGACAGGTGGTTGAAAGGTTGCCATGATGCAACAACTAGACAGTGTGGACCACTAGGAAAGTGACAGGTCACAACAACATGAGAGAGTGATGACTTGGCGCACTAAGAAAGTGACACGTGGCAGGCAAAAATGGCCTTATTGTGTGGCCAAGCGAACCGAATCCTAATGACACGCGGCACCACTCAAATAATTCCATGTGGCAAATGAAGACGTCAATAGTCGACATGACAAAGCATTACTTTCTACACCAAGGGGTCATGTTTGTTGGCCATTTTCTATGTTATTGATTTTTGGTATTTTGGGCCATCTGGGACATCTAGGCCTTCAAACAGTGTATTCAGGCGCATTAGGTGCAATTGAATGGTTCTAGCCTCCAAGAATATTAAACCTAGGTGCTAGAAGTTTAATGTCGCGTCAATTTGAACCAAGGAGAAGATAAGCACCTCCCTCGCTTAAGCCATGGTTCTAGGTCATGGTTTCCTGTGATGTTAAGGGTTGAAGTGTAAGGGCACAACTCAAATAAAATTTGGTGTTTGCAATGCCAAAATTCAGTTAAGAGATAGTTAAGGTGAAGACAATTAAAACGCCAAAAATGAACTATTATGGTTGTGTGAAGATAGGGAACCACAAATGTTGATTCAGAGACTAGTGAGATTAAAAACGACATGTATCTGAAATGAAGAGACTAGCGAATTTCAAACAGCATGAACCTAAAGCGATTTAATTCCTAAAAATTTGTGAATGCGAAAAGACACAACTGAAGAGAAGAGATTGATATAAACTAGAGATTGGAATTGTAATTAAGATTTTTTCTCTTTCTCTAATCAAATCAACGTGAGAGACAGAGAGATAGCTAACAAAAGAAGATAGTGAAAAACTTGTTAAATTCCAAAAGTAAGAAGCATGCAAAGATTTGAAGGACAAAAATAGAGGTTGTAGGAGGAGATTGGGTGAAAGTTGAAGTTGTTGTCATGAAATGTGCAAAGGAGTTGATTTGTGTAGCTTGGGAGGTACTCCACAAGCCTAGCTCTAGGTTTGTGAGGGTTTGGTCACAAAAGGGTTGTGGGCAAAGAACCAAAGAGAAGGGGTTTTATACCGAAGAAGGGCTTTAAAATCTAAAAGAGAATTAAAAAGGAAATATTTCCTAAGGTCTAAGTGGATAAAACCCCTAAGTTCTAGAGGGTTCTTAAGAGGCCTAGGAAAAGCTATTTAAGGAGGCCTTAGGATCAAGGCAAGAGCATCAAGTGAGAGGAGACTCATTTGGCCTTAGGGCTACTAGAGATGTAGCCTAGAAGGAGGTCGAGCTTGGAGTCTAAGTAGGGCATCAAGGGAGGTCAAAGTCATCCATCGATGGGAAACGCATCTGGGTGGTGAACAAATTGAAGAGGCCACAACCCAAAGGAGAAAATACTAGTATGGAGAAGCACATGTTTTTTCCTAGATCTTTCTTGGCCGAGTAGGAGCAGATGTGACCAAGTTGGTTTGGAGATCTAGGCACAAATCTAGGCAGATATCTTCTATGTTGTAGGCCGCATACGCATTGATCCAAGGAGAGGGTTGAGACCCATGTGACCAACATATTGGAGGGTCATAAGGTCTAACGTCTTGCAGGAAGAAGGGCTGCACACACTAGTGGACCAACGCAAAAGGTTAAGGTCTTTATGGAGAAGATAACACAGGGTTTGAGGGTTATTTCAAAGGATGGGAATAGGGTATCACTGTCGTTGTTCAAGAACCCTATATGGAGGGTCGAAAACCAAAAAAGGGTGGTTAGGTCTGAGTTGTTTCAGGATAGAGGGAGACATCTTGAAGAGTGATGGTTGCAAGGAGATAAAGAGTTGTTTCTAAAGTATTTAGAACAAAATATCGTGAAGCCCTAGTCAAGGTCTTCACAATGCATGTATAGTGAACATGAACCAGTCGTAATGTTTATTCCAATAGTGCATGCTAGGGTACAAAAGTAGGGAGCATCATGAATGGTGGTAGGTTTGTCAAGAGTTGTTGAGAAGGGGGTAGATTCAAGAGTTTTAAAGAAGTTGTTCAAGGTGTGAACAACAAAGACTTGAATCCCTAGTTAGGATTGCTTCCGATGCAGGACGAAACACTTATGAACAGACCTGATCTCAAAGAAATGATGGCCTAGATCAGTAATAAATCAACAGGGTCGTGACCCTAGTAAGGCAGGTAGAATATTTATCTATTTGGGCAAAAGCAAGGTTACTTGGGAGCGGGAGCAGGGAGCCACATTTTCAAAAGCTCTCGTTTGGGAGCAAATCAGGAGTGAATTTTTATATAATATATTTTTTTATATATTTTGATGCATAGATGTCAACAAAAGCATGTAGAATGAAAATTAGATATAAAAAGCATAAAAACATAGATTGAACCATATAACATAAATCATCTAGAAGTTATAATCTTCATCAACCACGTCCACAAGTTAGTAACATGCAACACATCAAGTCTCATGATTCATCACTCTTAAAGTTTCAAGCTTTCAAAATTCAATACATAACATTTATCATCATTGATCACCAAAATTATATAAAAATTCTAACATGGAATGAAATGTTATAAAATGAAATGAAATGAAACAACTTTCAACTTTTATGAAGCATCATATTCATAATTCAGTACCAATGAGTTATAATTGCCAACTTCAAAATTCAAACTTAAATGTTCATATATTGTTTACAAAAAATATCATAATAAATATGAATGAGTCAACAATTATAAAAACTACTAGAAATGAGAAAGGACAAGTAAATCTATTATCTATTGCTAATGCTTGGGCCTCTTGCCGCAACGAGAAAGGTCTAATTTCTGAGCAAGTCGCGGAGGTCTTCTAGGGGTCTCCTCCTGCATAGTTGCATGACCAGAACTGGAAGGCACATGCCCTCCATGTGAGGATGTAGATGGATGCGACAGAAACAAAGGAACAGTTGTTGGAACTCGAGCACTGCTACTGGATGGTGGGGCTGCCATGGTTGTTGTTGCTTCATCATCATCTTTCAAAAGTTCTACTTCCAATTCTTCTAGATGTATAGTGCCATCCTCCAAACTATCGTCCTCTAGGATGTTGTCCCAAGTTTTATATGATGTATCCTCATAAGCCCGATTACAATAATGACTCAACAACCTCAAGTTGTAGTGTACATAAACCAAGCTTTTTGCCCGGTTTTCACGGAGTCTGTTTCTTCTCAAATTATATATGTTGTAGGTGCTCCAACACCTCTCTGCAAAAGAAGTATTTACAACTTGTGAGAGCACTTTTTTTGCCACTTTTGGCAAAAGTCCTGATCGCCATATGCTTCCCACCGTGTGAGATCATCAAATTTGTCTCTATCTTCCATTGCATGCAAAGGACCAAACAAACCAACGCAACTGAACTATTTGCCTAATTCAAGACGCAGATTATCACACTCCTCCTTGTCAAGGACCAACTTGTTTAATTATTCCATATATCCTTTAGATACCTCTAGATCTGTATGGGGTTTGATCCTAACGCCACCCCCAGGTGCAGGTTGGCCCAACCAAGATGGAGAGTAGTATGTTGGCATAAGGATATATGCCAAGGCATGTAGTGGAACATTAAACTTATTCCACCGTCCACACACACAATTGTGAATCATTGTATACAAGTTGGGATATTACATTATCTTTTATTTTCCCCAACATGCTATCCATTTGCTCATACACTTCCCCAATCGCTGATTTATCTGTATCTGCAAAACAAATCATCTTATAAATGGGCTTGGTGAATTGCAAAACCTCCCTCACACGTGCCCAATACAGACCATCAAGAGTGATCTCCTCCACCTATTCAAAACCTTGCATGTCAACTGCGGTTGGAGCCCTGTCCTTTAATACCTACCAATGTTGACTTGATACCATGCTAGCCAATTACTCTCTTACCTTAAAAAGGCGCTTGAAGGTGAGGTAGTGGCTAGCAAATCTAGCTTTCGCAATCTTCAACAACTCCAAACTTGAGTGACTACGAAAAATCCCATGGGTATTGCTATGATTTTAATAAATTTTATCATTATTTTGTAAGGAAGAAGAAGTTTGTTCAAGAGTTTGAACAACAGATCTAGAAGAGCCCTAGTTCTAGGCAGTTTAAGAAGCAAATTGCAAAAGGAAGGGCAGTCTTCCTAGCCCTACTAAGGGTAGATCTATGAGTCCAGATTGGACAGTTTGTATGCCAGCTAGAGTGCAATAAGGAGGGCTGCTAGTAGGTGCCCATTGAGCCCTTAAGTGTGGGATTTGTGAAGGACTACTAGACTGCTAGTAGGGAAAAATTGTTGGTGCTCAAGGGTAAAAGGAAGCCAAAAGAGCAGTTGTATCAGTCGTAGTTCACCGTGCAAGAGAAGGACATCTTCAGTGAGAGTGGGCAATCTCCATGCTGTGAAAATTCCTAGACTAAAGGAACCCCTACTGCAGCAAATCTGAATCTACTTCACCTACTTGATTTTTAAATTACATTCATCAAGTTATTCTCCTGAATACCGAAGCAAATTACTTCTACAACCTACACTAATTAAATATTTGATCTCATGAAACAGAAAACAAAGCAAAGAACAAGATACATAGGACACACTTATTTTTGGACACAATAGTCCCCGGAAAAACCCAATGCGGGAAAACCGGTGCAGCAGTTCTGAGGGTTTATTATTATGCAGGAGAAATATATGAATACATATCTAGGATGTTCTCTAGCAATCCTTTACAGAGAAAATACTGGCGGAAAATCTGAGTGAGTTTTACCTCACTTCACCCGGTAGAATTATGACTGATCCGGCACAACACTGGCTAACCCTGGCTAATTCTGCACTGGCCCTGCGTAGGCTGTGCATCACCAACTCTGCCCTCTGCATTAGCTATCCCAGTTGTTCCGGCAGTTACTGGCAGTTCCAGCTGTTTCGGCAGTTCTGGCTTCTGTGTGACAGGCAGTTTTTTTGCTCTGTGTTGGCCCTTTTGGCTTTGTGTTAGCACTGTGTGGGCTCAGACTAGCCCAGCATCAACTCTCCCGGCTACTGTGTTGCCTCTCTACAAGCTCTCTCCGCCTCTCTGTTAATATTCTCCGAAAAGTCCTCTCGGATTCTCACTGCCCCTCTGCTGCTGAATGATCACTTAGTTCGAATTTCTCAGCTTCCTAGCCCCAGAAATCGAACTCTAGATCAATTCTCTCTCTCTCTCTCTGTGTTTCCAAATGAACCCCAAGCCTCCATTTTATACTTTTCTCATTGAGTCTTCAACGACCGAGATTAAGTCTCTAATCAATGGCTAAGATTAAAACATGACTTGATCCGCCTTCTAGATCATTCTCACCCATATTTTGATTAATACCCATTAATATTTTAGTTTCCCTAAGTTTAGACTTAGGAACCCCATTAAAAATATTAATTATTTTAATAAAATACAATCCGGGTGGAATTTCACCAAACGGTTTCTGGGGTTTTAGAACTCATGTGCCTTAGCCTCTCCGCCAATTTTCAAGGCCAGAGCACTTATGATGCTACCAAAAACTAACACATGCCCTTGACTTGTCATCATTGTAGCAACAAAGGAAGGAAGAAGTGGGCAGACCAAAAAGTTGTGAACAACTAATCATAGTCCCTATGTGTTGGGTTCTTTGATGGACTAAAGATCAGCTAGAGGGCAATTTTTGTTGAGCCAATTTCATTGAGTCGAGTTCAATCACATAAAGGAGCAAAGTTCATTGATAGAGGAAAATTGAGGAGTTGTAGAATGGGAGGCAAGAACACGTGGACTTAAAAGGCTACGGAGCGCCACACCAACAAGTAGGTCAACTGTTGTCTTGCTCAGGGTAGATTGCTTGTCAAAGGACTGACACCAAGACATAGTTGTATCTCGTATTAGGGTTGTATGTAAGTGTCATGATCCTTGGTAAGGGATCCCTAAGACTGTTGTATTATAGTTTGTAATATAGCAAAGAAGGGTTTGAAAAGGTGAAAAATGGTCTTGTGAACTAGTTGATTCACTGATGTGTGTAGGTTCTGTTGTGCAAAGTAGTATTGGTTTGACATTTGAGTGTTTTTGTGTTAAAGACTTTAAGATCGAAACCAGATTCTCATGTGCCGTGGAAAATTCAACATGGTATCAAAGCTACTTTGAAGGGTCAGTGGATTAGAGTGTGTGCAGTCGAAGCAGGTTAAGCTAGTAGAGATTGTGTAGGTTCAGAGGGAATCTAACATCAGAGGGAGTAGCCCTATCAAAGTTTGAGATCTTCGAGTCCTGATGAGGCAGAGGCACCACTGAGATAGCGTGATCAATTCTACAGAGTATAGTGTAGTGATGGATGCCAGATGGGTTAGTGTCAGCAGTAACGACTTCCAACTATTGAAAATACCTCCCTCACTAAGAGGGAGTGTTGAGGTACTACAAAAGCCTAGATCTAGGTTTGTGAGGGTTTGATCACAAAAGGGTTGTGGGCAAAGAACCCAAGCAAAGGGATTTTAGACCCAAGAAGGGGTTTAAAATCTAAAAGAAAATTAAAAAGGAAAAATAATATTTCCTAAGGTCTGAGTGGATAAAACACCTAATTTTTAGAGGGTTTTGAAGAGGCCTAGGAAAATCTATTTAAGGAGGTCTTAAGATCAAGGCAAGAGCATCAAGTGAGAGGAGACTCGTTTGGTTGTAGGGCTGCTAGAGATGTAGCCTAGAAGCAGGCCGAACTTGGAAGCCAAGTAGGGCTACAACAGAGGTCGAAGTCATCCATCCAAGAGAATCTCATCTGAGAAGTGAACAAACTAAAGAGACCGTAGACCTAAGGAGCGAAGACTAGTATGGAGAAGGACATGTTTTTCCCTAAATCTGCCTTGGCTGAATAGGAGAAAATGTGACAAAGTTAGTTTGGATATGTAGGCACAAATCCAGGAAAATCTCTTTTATGTTGCAGGTCGCATGTGCATTGATCCAAGGAGAGGGTTGAGACCGTTGTGAGCAGCATGTTTGAGAGTCGTAATGCCAAACGTCTTGCAAGAAGGGATACACACCCTAGTGGACCAACACAAAAGGTTAAGGTTAGTATGGAGAAGATAACACAGGGTTTAAGGGTTATTTCGGAGGCTAGAAATAAGGTATCTCTGTAATTGTTCTGGAACCCTATGTGGAGGGACAAAAGCTCAAAAGGGTGCTTAGATCTGAGTCGTTTCAGGAGAAAGAGAGACATCTTGAAGAGTGATGGTTGCAAGGAGATGGAGAGTTGTTTCTAGAGTATTTAAAACAATGGATCATTAAGCCCTAGTCAAGGTCTTCTCAATGCATGTAAAGTCACCATGAACCAACCCTAAAGTCTATTCCAATAGTGCGTGCTAGGGTATAGAAGTAGGGAGCATCATGAATGGTGGTACAATTGTCAAGAGGTGTTGAGAAGAGGGTAGATTCAAGAGTTTTAAAGAAGTTGCTCAAGGTGTGAACAACAGAGATTTGAAGCCCTAGTTAGGGTTACTTCCTATGCAGGATGAAACCCTTATGACTGATCCATATCTCAGAGAAATGACGGCCTAGATCAGTGATGAAAGAAGAGGGTTATGACCCTAGAAAGGGAGGTAAAATGTTTCTCTATTTGGACTCTGGACAGAAGTTTGAGAAGAAAGGACAGCGAAGAAGGGTTACATAGTAAAGGAAGAAGTTTGTTCAAGGGTTTGAATAGTAGATCTAGAAGAGCCCTAGTTCTGGGCAATTTGAGAAGCAAGGGCAGTCTTCTTAGCCCTAGATGAGGGTAGTTTTGTGAGTCCATATTGAACAGTTTGTAACTTTGTATGGCATCTTAAGTGTAGTAAGGAGGGTTTCCAGTAGGTGCCCATTGGGCTCTAAAGTGCAGGATTAGTGAGGGACTACTATGTTAGTTTTTGTAGCATCAAATGTGTTCTAGCCTTGAAATTTTGTGGAGAGGCTAGATTACATGTGATCTCCAAAACTTGGAAATCGTTTATGGAAATTCCGCCTAGAAATGACTTAATTAGATTATTAACCGGTTTTTAAATATTTCCAAAGTCAAGGTGTGAATGATCTAGAAACTCACATTGATCGGCCTCAAGATGATCCTAGCCATCAACTATTTAATCTCGGCCAATGGAGTCCCAGCAGAGGATTATAAGAAGAATTCGATGGGCACTTGGACAATACACTTGAGCAGTTTGATTTCATGAGCAGATCGATTTCCAGAGTAGCAGCAATCAATTGTTGGAGAGAGAGCTTGTGAGATCGAAACCGTGAGAGAGGGGCAGAGACAATGAAGTCGAAGGAAGGATTCCAGATCCGGTGAGTGCATTCGCAGAGAGGAAGAAGAGCCACATAGAGGTTGATGCAAAGCATCACAGTAGCTTCTAGAGGCAAAGTTGATTTGTTGGGAGAGACTGATGTTTTCAGTTCCAGAGGCTGGGAAGGAGTCCCAGAGTGCCGAAGAAGCGTCTTTCTGGTATGCAAAAGGCAGAATGACTTCATCAGAGTCCAATTCAAAGCAAGTCGTCCAGTCAGTGAAATAGAGTAGCACAGAGGCTGATGCAGAGCTTCAGGAGGCCAAAATTATCAAGGCAAGTTGTGCCGGGAGATTGCCTATGGGGTGAGGAAAATTCCTTTCCAGATTTTTGCCAGTATTTCTCTGTAGGATTGCCAATTTCAGCATCAAGTTGTACTCGGATTATTTCACTACTGCTTAATATTAAAACCCTCAACCGCTTCACCAATTTTCCGGAGTTGGGTTTTTCTGGGGACATTTGTCCAAGAATAATTGTGTTATTTTATGTGTGTGTTAGCATTTCTTCTAGCATTTATTCTTCAACAGTTTTATTTGTGTAGACTGAGTTATTCAGTATTTGTTGTAGGAAACAGTAAAGAAATTGTTAAATTTAATTAACAATTAGGAGAATAATTTCCATTAGCTGCAACAAATAAAATTTCACATGGTATCAGAGCATAGTTGATTAGCCAGAGAGCTCAAAGGCGAAGAGAGAAGGAGTTTCAATATTCAGTGTGGGCAACAAATCAAAACTCCTAGGAGCAACGCAGTCACTTTGCCAAGAGTCCGAGTTACTTGAGGAGATTTGATTTTTCTAAGTGAGATACAGAAAAATTCGATCTCACCAGATTGAGTGATTCCAGAGGCAGAGGGAGCAGCTCAGTATTTTCACAGAGCAGATCTCTAGTTGGACGCAGTAGTTTTGTAGCAATTTGCTAGAGCATATCTAGCGTCGGGTGGAAGGAAGAAGAGCACACACTAAGGGAAAATTTTCCTCAAGGAACTTCTAGTCTCAAGAAGTTCATTTTTCCCTGTAGATTAGTAGTCGCTATGGCAGAGTTTCTCACTCCAAAAGGGTGTGCGAATCGTTGAGCAGCAGCTAAGCAGAAGGGGAGAGGAGATTTTCGACATTTGTTGAGATGACCACTGTTGGCCTTTGTGATCAATACAGGTTGGATGGAGCTTCTAACTATGTCATCTGGAAGGCAAGGATGTCCTTCCTTCTAGATCAATATGGCCTAAAGCCATATATTCTTTCAGTGGTAGCAGCACCCCAGAATGCAGATCAGCTAAAGGAGTACCAAAAGGAGATGGCGCGGGCAAAGAGGCTGATCCCAGATGGATCACATATAGCGGCCAAGGGAACAACCAAAGAAATGTGGGATACCCTCTCCATGTTATACCAAGGAACTTCCGAGCGACGGCAGATGTACTTAGAGGAGAAGTTGAGGCTCATCCGAATGTAAAAGGGGGAAGGCATAGACTCCTTCCTCACCACGATTCAAGAAGTCTGAGACCAGTTGTTAGTTGTTGGGGTAGCGCCTCAACCCATAGAGCTAGTGTAATTAGCACTAAAGAGTGTCTCCGAGGAGTGGCAGATACTCATCCAAATTATTTTGGGTAGAGATACCTTGTCAAGTGGGACAAGATGTAGGTCGATTTGCAGCAGGAGGGGTTGAGACAAGCTCTATTGAAGAGCTCCATCAGTGGCAACAACAATGGGTCGAAGCAAGTGGAGGAGGAGGAGAAGGTGGCCCTCGCGTCGAAGGGTCCCAGTCAAAGACAGGGGTTGCAGAGAAAGAAGAAGAAAGATGTGTCAAATGTCAAGTGCTTCAGGTGTGGTGAGCTCGGACATGACAGTACCCAATGTCCTCTCAAGAAGAAGGACAAGGAAGAGAAGCAGGACCAACAGGCAACTTCAGCAAAGATTGACAGGCTTTCCTCCAGGCTAGAGGAAGACTTCGTCATGTTCGTTGATATACCTCCAGGAGTGAGGTAGAGTGACTTGGTTTTGTAGCCCCAGAATGCTACAGATGGGCAGGATCTTTGAGGAGTCCACCTCTTGGATCAATACCTTGCCACTATTCAATAGTCAGATGGATCATTGACAATTGATGCATTCAGTGCCAGAGTGACTGATGAAGAGCCTAGTAGCAGTCAAATGTTGAGGAGCGCATTGCAAAGTTGGCAGCAGTGCAATTGGCATAGTGCAGAGTCAGCAACAACGCAGATTCCTAAGTGACAGTGCAAATACTAGTAGCAGTCAGAGACTTGGGAGACAGTTGCATCATACTGATCAAAGTTGATTCAGTATTTAGGATGCTTCTCAATTGCAGATGTTACGGTTGCAACAACAACAAATGAGAGGGATATGCAGTGTTGGCAGTAGTTCAGCAGGGTCAGCAGCAGCACAGATGCAGCGTATATCAGAGTTGCGCAGTAGTTGGTGGGAAGCAGCAGTCAGACATCAACAACGTGATAGGAGATGATGCAGAGACAAGATGCTGCTACAGGATGTGCAGTAGAGCACTAGAACATATTCCTCGCTAAGAAGGAGTGTTAGTTTTTGTATCATCGGATGTGTTCTAGCATTGAAATTTTGTGGAGAGGCTAGAATACATGAGATCTCCAAAACCAAGAAATCTTTTCTGGAAATTCCGCCTAGAAATGACATAATTACATTATTAACCAATTTTTAAATATTTCCTAAGTCTTAAACTTAGGAAATATGGTTAATTAATTAGAATTAAAGAAGTCAAGGCATGAATGATCTAAAAACTCACACGGATCGACCTCGAGATGATCCTAGCCATCGATTACTATTTAACCTTGGTCGATGGAGTCCCAATAGAGGATTATAGGAAGAAGTCAATGGGCACATGGAAAATACACTTGAGCAGCTCGATTTCATGAGTAGATCGATTCCCAAAGTAGCAGCATTCAGTTTTTGGACAAAGAGCTAGTGAGATCGAAGCAGTGAGAGAGGGGCAGAGACAGTGAAGCCGGAGGAAGGATTCCAAATCCAGTGAGTGCATTTGCAGAGGCAGAAGAGCCACAGAGAGGCTAACGCAGAGCAACACAGTAGCCTCTAGAGGCAAAGTCCATTTAATCGGAGAGACTGACGTTTTTAGTTCTAGAGGCCGGGAAGGAGTCCCAAAGTGCCAGCGAAGCGTATTTCTGGTCAGCAAAAGGCAGAACGACTTCATCAGAGTCCAGTCCGAAGCAAGTCGTCCAACCAGCTATGTAGAGCAGCGTAGAGGCTAACATAGAGCTTCAGAAGGCTGAAATTCTAAAGGCAAGTTGTGCCGAGATATTCCCTGTGGGATGAGGAAAATTCCTCTCCAAATTTTTGCCAATATTTTTCTATAGGATTACCAGTTTCGGCATCTGGTTTTACTCAAATTATTTCACTACTGCTTAATATTAAAACCCTCAGATGTTGCATCGGTTTTCCCGAGTTGGGTTTTTCTAGGGACATTTGTCCAAAAATAACTGTGTTATTTTATGTGTGCTGCTAGCATTTATTCCAGCATTTATTCTTCCACAGTTTTATTTGTGTAGATTGCGCTGTGAGTTATTCAGTACTTGTTGTAGTAAACAGTAAATAAATTGTAAAATTTAATTAACAGAAAGGAGAATAATTTGTTGATTTGGGGTAGCATCGAATGTGCTCTAGCCATGAAATTTGGTGGAGAGGTTGGGGCACATGAGATCTCCAATACCCAGAAAGGGTTTGGGCAGATTCTAAATAGATTAGGAGATATTTAATTAATATTTTTAATGGAGTCCCTAAGTCTAAACATAGGGAAAATAAAATATTAATGTATATTAATATGAATCTGTGTTAGAGTGGTCCAAAAGACATGGATCAAGCCAGATCTAATCTTAGCCGTCGATTAGGGACTTAATCTCGGTCGTTGATATGTCAACAGGAAAAGTATAAGAGGCTTGAGGGTCACTTGGAGGATACACCAGAGTGATCAGTCATTCTATTCTCTAGAGCAGGGTTTGCTATGAGAGATAGAATCAGTGATCGAAGAGCAGCTGAGGGGCATCGAGTACAGAGAGACAGAGAGGCAGAGATAGTGTCGGGAAACCAACAGAGCAGCCAAAGAGAGTGACGCAAGAGCAGCCAGTGCTCACGCAGAGGCAACTAAGCGCTACGCAAAGCACCAGAGAGGCCAGCATAGCTAATGCAGAGGCTCAGAGAGCTGACGCAGGGCCTCCTAGGGCTGACGCGGGCCAAGATATGCTGACGCAAGGCAAGCGCTGGGCTAGGAGAGGCTGACGCAGTCCAAATTGGGCAGACGTTGGGGATTCTAGGGCAGATTGGTGCTGAGTAGCTACCAGAACGATTATCTGGGGTTTTAGCCAATAGATTTGTCAAAAACCAAGAGGTATTACTACTAAGGAAATTCTTTGTTGGGTAGGCCAGTTTCAACACCTAGATTGTACTCTGATATTGCTTAAAAAGAAAACCCTCAGATAGCTACATCGGTTTTCCCACATTGGGTTTTTCCGAGGACATTAATCCAAAAATAATGGTGTCATATGGTGTGCTTGTTTCTGTTTCTTTTTAGTTGCTGATCTATAATATGTTGAGCATGCACTAGTGTTTACATTGTAAATAACTTGTTAAAGAAAATAACAAGTAGGTAGGAATAAATCAGATAAAGTGCATGGAGGGTTTCTGAATAAGTAAACTTAGAAACTTCAAAATAATTTCCAGTAGCTGCAATAGATAAAATTTTACATGGTATCAGAGTGCAGTTGATCAGCCGAAGAGCTCGAAGGCGGAGAGAGGAGTTTCGTTGTTCAGTGTGGGCAGTAGATCGAAACTCCCAGGGATAGCGTAGTCACTTTTTCAAGAGGCTGAGTTACTTGAGGAGATTCGATTTTTCTAAATGAGGGGCAGAAAAATTCGATCTCTCAAGATCAAGTGATTCCAGAGGCAGAGGGAGCAACTCAGTGTTTTCCCAAAGCAGATCTCTAGTTGGACGCATTAGTTTTACGGCAGTTTGCTAGAGTAGAGCTAGCGTTGGGTGGAAGGAAGAAGAGCACACACTGAGGGAAAATTTTCCTTCGGGAACTTCTAGTATCGAGAAGTTCGTTTTACCCAGTAGATCAGTAGTTGTTGTGAGCAGAGTCTCTCACTCCAACGAGGAGTGCGAATAGCTAAGCAGCCGCTGAGTAAAGGGAATAGGAGATTTTTGACATTTGTTGAGATGACCATTGTTGGGCTTCGTGATCAGGATAGATTGGATGGAGCTTCCTGTGAAAATTTGGAAACCCAAATTTCTACTGCAACAACTGATTAAGTTTCTTCTATTTGTTAAATAACTGAACAAATTATTTACTGTGTTCTACGGTAAATATCGAAACCAATACATTGCAGCCTTCACTAATTAAATTACATGTGTAAAAAAGAACTGAGCAAGAAGAAATAACACACACATGTGACACCATTGTTTTTGGACAAATGTCCCCGAAAAAAACCAATGTGGGAAAATCGGTGCAGCAGCAAAGGGTTTGTATTATTAAGCAGTAGTTTTTTGAATACAATTCTTCGGATGCCCAAATTGGCAATCGTATACAGATATCTAACTGGGGAAAAAGGTAGTGAGATGATCTCACCCTGTCACTGGAAGATCTAGCACTGATCTGTGTTGGAGATGAGCCTCTGCATTGTCTCGGCATAGTACTGTGTCACACCCACGCAGTCACTGCTACTGGGACTGCATGGCACCTCCTCTTGATCCTTTGCTAGCTTGAAACTTCGGCCCTTTGGCCTCCCAGTCTCACACCCCGGTTCTGGCACTAGATCCCAACTATTCCTCAACAAAATTTCGGACTCCCTCTGAAGCTTTGCACTGCCACAACGTAGCTTTGCATGGCCCTGTGTCAGCCTCGTTGGACGTCTTTCTACCCTCTCTGCCTTGTACTCTTCAGATCAGGGAAACTTCCTCTGGAAACTATCCCTGCCCCTCATTGCAAGAAATCACCTTGATCACTTCTCTGGCAATAGCTACGCTGCTCTCTTGAGAAATCGATCTCCTGATCTCTCACTCAATGTATCTTCCAAATGCCCATGAAGCCTCTTCTTATAATCCTCTCGTTGATCAATCAACGGCCCAGATTAGATTCTAATCAATGGCTCAGATCATTTGGGCTTGATCCCCATCTTCTTCGAAGTTTCACCCCTAGTTTAATTAATACCCTTTAATTATTTTAATTTCTTAAGTTTAGACTTAAGCATCCAGTAAAAATAGTTAATTATTTTGGTAAAACTCTCTCCGCGTGGAATTTCCCAAAACGATTTCTGAGTATTCTGGAATACATGTGTCCTAGCCTCTCTACAAATCTTGAGGCTTAGAGCACATCCGATACTACTAGAAATCAACACTTCCAACTATGTCATCTGGAAGGCAAGGATGTCCTTCATTCTAGATGAATATGGCCTGAAGCCATATATTGATGCAGTGGTAGCAGTACCCCAGGATGCAGATCAATTGGAGTACTAAAAGGAGATGGCGTGAGCAAAGACGTTGATCCTAGTCGAAGTCAAGGATCATGTTGTTGACATATAGCGGTCAAGGGAACAACCAAAGAAATGTGGGATACCCTCTCCACGTTATACCAGGGAATTTCCGAGCAACGAAAGATGTACTTAGAGGAGAATTTGAGGCTCATCCGGATGCAGACAAGGGAAGGCATAGACTCCTTCCTCGCCAGGATTCAGGAGTTCTAAGACCAGTTTTCAGTTGTTGGGGTAGTGCCTCAAACCATAGAGCTAGTGCGATTAGCACTAAATAGTGTCTCCGAGGAGTGGCAGGTATTCATCCAAAGTATTTTGGGTAGAGATACCTTGCCAAGGTGGGACATGATGTGGGTCGATTTGCAGTAGGAGGAGTTGAGACAAGCTCTATTGAAGAGCTCCATTGGTGGCAGCAGCAGCGAATCGAATCAGGCAAAGGAGGAGGAGAATGTGGCCCTCGCATCAAAGGGTCCTAGTCAAGGACGGGGGAGCAGAGAAAGAAGAAGGACTTGTCAAAGGTCAAGTGCTTTAGGTGTGGTGAGCTCGATCACTACAGTACCCAGTAGCCTCTAAGGAAGAAGGACAAGGAGGAGAAGCAGGACCAACAGGAAGCTTCAGTAGAGATTGATAGGCTTTCCTCCAAGATCGAGGAAAACTTAGCCATGTTTGTTGATATACCTCCAAGAGTGAGGTGGAGCGACTTGGTTTTGTAGCCCAGAGTGCTACAGATGGGCAGGACCTTTGAGGAGTCCACCTCTTGGATCAATACCTTGCTACGGGGGCCCACAATATTCAGTATCAGGATGGATCATTGACAGTTGATGCAGTCATATGCCAAATTGACAAATGTAGAGATTAGTAGCAATTAGATGTTGAGGAGCGCAGTGCAAAGTTGGCAGCAATACAGTTGGCACAGTGCAGAGTTAGCAGCAATGCAAATTCCTAAGTGACTGCAGATACTAGCAGCAGTCAAAGACTTGGGAGACAGATGCATCATACTGATCACAGTTGATTAAGTATTTAGGATGATTCTCAGTTGCAGATGTTGAGTTGCAGCAACAATAGATGAGAGGGAGTTGCAGTGCAGATACCGTGTTGGCAGCGATTCAGCATGGTTAGCAGCAACACAGATGCAGTGTATATCATAGTTGTGCAATAGTTGATGGGCAGTAGCAGCGAGACATCAACAGCATGACAAAAGATGATGCATAGACAGGGTGATGCTACAAGATGTGCAGTAAAGCACTAGAACACATTCCTCGCTAAGAGGGAGTGTTACTTTTTGTAGCATCATATGTGTTCTAGCCTTGAAATTTTGTGGAGAGACTAGAATACATGATATCTCCAAACCCATAAATCATTTCTGGAAATTCCACCTAGAAATGACTTAATTAGATTATTAACCAGTTTTTAAATATTTCCTAAGTCTAAACTTAGAAATATTGTTAATTAATCAGAATTAATTAAGTCAATGTGTGAATGATCTAGAAACTCACACGGATCGACTTCAAGATGATCCTGGCCATCGATTAAGATTTAATCTTGGTCGATGAAGTCCCAACAGAGGATTATAAGAAGAATTCAATGGGCACTTGGAGAATACACTTGAGCAGATCGATTTCTAGAGTAGCATCATTCAGTTGCCAAAGAGAGAGCTAGTGAGATCGAAGTAGTGAGAAAGGGGCAGAAAAAGTGAAGTCGGAGGAAGTATTCTAGATCCCGTGAGTGCATTTGCAGAGAGGCAGAAGAGACACAGAGAGGCTGACACAGAGCAACGCAGTAGCCTCTAGAGGCAAAGTCAATTAGCTGGATGAGACTTACGTTTTCAGTTCTAGAGGTCGGGAAGGAGTCCCAGGGTGCCAGAGAAGCATCTTTCTAGTCAACAGAAGGTAGAACGACTTCATCAGAGTCCAGTCTAAAGCAAGTCGTCTAGCCAACTACGCAAAGCAGTGCAGAGGCTGACACAAAGCTTTAGGGGGCCGAAATTCTAAAGGCAAGTTGCGCCAGGAGATTACCTATGGGGTGAGGAAAATTCGTTTCCAAATTTTTGCCAGTGTTTCTCTGTAGGATTGCCAAATTCGACATCCAATTGTACTCAGATTATTTCATTGCTACTTAATATTAAAACCCTTAGTTGTTGCACTGATTTTCCCAAGTTGAGTTTTTCCGAGGACATTTGTCCAAAAATAACTGTGTTATTTTAAGTGTGTGTGCTAGCATTTCTTCTAGCGTTTATTCTTCCGCAGTTTTTTGTGTAGATTGCAGTGTGAGTTATTCAATATTTGTTGTAGGAAACAATAGATAAATTGTTAAATTTAATTAACAATTAGGAAAATAATTTCTAGAAGTTGCAATAGATCAAATTTCACATACTAGACTGCTAGTAGGGCAGAATTGTTGATGCTCCAGGGTTTGTTCTTTGAAGGTATAAAAGGAAGCCAAGAGAGCAGCTGTATCAACCCTATTTCACTGTGAAAGAGTAGGACATATTCAGTGAGAGTGGGCAACCTCTATGCCCTTGACTTCCCACCAATGTAGCAGCAAAGGAAGGCAGAAGTAGGCAAACTAAAAATTTGTTCACAAATGGAGTTATGAACAACCAATTGAAGTCCCTATGTGTTGGGTTCTTTGATGGACTAAAGACCAGCGAGAGGGTAGAGTTCGTTGAGCCAAGTTTAGTCACATAAAGGATCAGAGTTCATTGATAGAGGCAGGTTGAGGAGCTGCAAAATGGGAGGCAAGAGGACCTGCCAGATGTGTTCAGGACAAAAATACGAGGTGCCACATCAGCAAGTAGGTCAATTGTTGTCTTGATCAGGGTAGAATGGTTTTCAAAGAACTGACACCAAGCCCTAGTTGTATCATCAGGGCTATATGTAAGGTTCCCGATCCCTCGTACGAGAGCCCTAAGGCTTTTGTATTATAGATTGTAATATAACAAAGAAGGGTTTGAAAAAGTTAAAAATGGTCATATGCACTAGTAGATCCATTGATATGTGTAGATTTTGCTATGCAAAGTAGTACTGTTGTGGCATTTGAGTGTATTTGTGTCAGAGACTTTAAGATCCAATCCATATTCTCATCTGCCATGGAAAATTCAACAAGAGGATCAAAAATAGAGAGTGTGTTGCAAAAACAAGATCATAAATAACTTGTTAGGACAAATATTTACCTTATTTATCAGGGGATTGGTGTCTCCTTCAAGTAGGTGATTGAAAAAGATCAGCAAGTTGGCACCTATGAATAGTGGGTGTTGGCACTTCCAATAAGTGGTGTTTGCAAAGAAAGAAAGGTTGGAGCCTCCTGTAGGTTGGTACCGACATAATATGACGTAAAAAAATAGTTGGTCCTTGCATTTACACCAAAACAAAAAGATTTGTGGTTTTTTCCTTCTATGGGTTTCCACGTACATACAGTGTTTCCATGTGCTGCTTATGTGTGTGATGTTGATAGTATTGTTGTGTATTTATTTCGTGGTTAATTGTTGAATATTTAAATAGAAATTGGCTAAATATTGTTAAAAGTGATAAAATATTGATTTTCCCCCCTCGGTATTTTCCTAGTTTCCAACATATATATCGATATATATATAATAATCACAGGATGCTCTACTCCCAAGGTTTTTTGGGAAATGGCACTCCCAACGCTCCTACTCCACTCCCAGACTCTAGCAACCTTGCATTGAACTCACTTCATTGACATCTTATAATCCAACATATCAAAAAAAATGTCCACTCTGACATCATTTTAATAGCTGGAACAAGCAGCAATGAACTTTTCTAATAGTAGCTCTATGTCAACTAACAATGTGTCAGTTCCCTTTCTCTAGCAATTTATAACCTACTTCCAACATATTGCAGCTACCGCGACTCCCTATGCCCTGCCTCATAGTATCGATTCCAGTGTAGCCCAAGGGTTTTTCTTAGACCTGTATTGTTCTCACAAGTAAAGACAATACAAGCAGTGTGTCTCCTTGATCTCCCATGCAAAAGGCGTCTTTGGTGTTCAGCATATACTTCTCTTTTCTGATATTTTTCCCTCAACTTCAATTCAACTTGCTCACTTTATCTTTTGTCCAATAGTGTGCATGGTTGCTGTCACCTAGCACCTTCACTCGCTTCCTCAACCACTCCTTATGGTGGCTTTGAATCTTGATACCATGATGGTTTTACGCACACAAGCATGGACAAGAATACTTATTAGAATGAGAAAGAGTAGACCATTCATATCATTAGATGGTGCAGTGTCTCAATACATAGTAGGAGACTAGGAGCATATTATGTAACTCTCAAATACGTAACTTTAAACCACTACATTAAATGCTCCATTATTACATCAGTTTGGACTTTATTATCTGTCTAAGTCCTAATATGTCTAAGTTCTAATTATGATGACTATCTCTAACAATATGCAATTTGAAGAGCAGGTGTTTGTGGTTTTACAACAGATTTTCATGTTTCTCAAGGCAGCGGTCCATCCTTAGTGGAAATATATGTTTTTCTCACTATTTAGTGTGTCTACGTAGACTACAAGTCTAATATTTCGAAGTATAGAAAATATTTATGGCACTTTGGTGATGTTTTTTTAATCTTAAGGGTCCACACATTGCTTACAAGTTGTGTAAGGAATCACTCCCTTGGTCAGCAAACACTAACCCAAAGTGCAAGGAGATGATATGAGATGACAGTGTACATTCTCCAGTTACATTAAAGCCATTCCAGTTTCAGGTGTTAACATTACTTTTGATTTATCCTCCTCTAATTACTGCCATATAAGTCATATTGCAAGACATGAATTTAAAAATGACGTAATCATGAAGATCATCAAGTGGGCACGTACATTTTATTGGCCAAATAAAGGTTGTAATTATATTCATAATTTAAATAAGGGATGTGTTGTGCAAACATAAAAGTACCCCGGAAGAAAAGGACAATTTTTAAGATTAAAATGAAGGTGTCAAGCAAGGACAAACCAAACTAAGGAAGATGCTATTAATCATTGAAAATAGTTCACGTCTCTCATCCACAAACTTTGCCACACCTGCAACAAGAAAATATTTTGATAATACAATTAAATGCAATAGATTATTTTATAAAACTTCAACAAAATTGTTTTCTGAAATAAGTGCTACAGCTTAGAACAATGGTTTCACCATTTTTCTGCACCTTAAAAAGTAAAGAACTTTTCAATATAATGGACTACAAAATAAATGTTTGGCACAGGACACAATGTAAAACGATGCTAAAAACCTAAGCAACTATTAGAGCTTCTTCCGAACTTTATACAATAATGATCACGATGTAATTTGATATTGAAATTAAATATATAAATAAAATTTAATAGGTCAAAGGCAATATAAAGTATGGAGAGTGATACCCCTCATATTGTATGAAAGGTAAACTTGGTATTATGCAGGTAGGTGTGAATCATTCTAGCCTTCCAAATGTCAGAATATTGAGGGAAGTTGCTTTAGTGGTGCACTATGTCCATGGAACATTATTATGGCGAACACCTCAACATATCCTAGTCACCTTCACTTTGTGTTGCATGGTTAGATCACGAGTCTCCTTTAGCATGGTGATGTACTCAAATAATGTTTTCTTAGTTTCATTCAAGTTCCATGTGATTTCCATAATTTAATCTATGCAATTTATTTGTTGCAACTTTGCAAGCATATTATCACTTTTTCCCTATGTTGCCAGGAAACGTGGGTTCGGGGACGGGGACGGGGACATCATTTTTTGAAACAGGGTGCGTGGGTTCGTCGGGGGTATATATATATATATATTTTATAAATTATATTATATATGAATTTGTACATTTTTCAACTTTAAACAAGAAAACTAAAATATTTATGATTTAAACTTTAAACATTTAAACATGCACATCATTGAACATTCAACATTCATAATGAAATTTCAAAATTTCTAGTTAGATATCAAGTGCAAATTGGAGTTTATATATTAATAAGAATCATGATATATGTCCATTGTCATACTACATTCAAAATTTGTCTTAAGGCATCTCCAAACAAGAACTGGGAAATTTTAAAATACTAAAATAAAAGTATCTAATAGTGAACAATGGCTTCCTCAAGCGATGTCATCAACATCACTCAGATCTTCAGTTAGCATGCTCCCTAGGTAGGGATCACTCTCATCTTGAGGCTCTTGCTCATCCATAGCAATTGGAGGTAGCTCAATAAGGTCATCTGGTTGTATCTCCTCATCCACACACATAGCATCGTTTGTGTATTGGTTCCATCTCTTGAAAGGACCCTCGTATCTAGGGTCTTTTCGAGATATGAGACGAAGTGTGCTATGAACGTACACTAAGTTCTCTACCTTCTTTGAGCCCAACATATTTCTCTTTACTAAATGGATAAAGGCATAAGTACTCCAATTCCTCTCGCAAGATGAAGAACTAGCTACCTAGAATATTAGGGGAAGCCCATTAAATTAATTAAAAAATAAAATATAAAAACTAAAATGAACCCCAAAGAACCCAAAAGAACCTGATTTCGGGGTTCCAAGTACCCATCATCAGGGTTCTCCATACCTGTCAAGACAAAAGAACCCAATTTTTTTAATGAAGAACCCGGTTCTTCATCGAAGAACCTGGTTCTTATGGGTTCTTCTCAGAAGCACCCGAACCTGAATCTGGTACTTGGGGACGAGAACCCGGGACGGGTTCGAGAACCCCACCGCCGGGTTCAGGAACCCATGCAACATAGATTTTTCCTTCGTGAAGTCCACTACACCAATCTACTTTCACTATTTTTCCTAGGTAGATTATGTATCACATCACATCTCTAAAATTTACCTAGGAAAAATGTCACATTACACTTACATTCCACTTCATTTCCTAGAAGGCATATGGTACATTTTACCTATAATTAGCTAATTTTATTGCCATATTAACCCATCAATTCTCATATTTACACTTTTCCATTGTGAACACACCTAACATGTTCAAGATATTTTCATTAAATCCTAAAACCCTAGGTAAGTGCCTAATTATTAGCCCATCAATACTTTAATGTTCTAATTCTTCATTGAGGCTAATTCCCTAAGTTTCATTCACTAATTATTCACTACGATGTACAATGTATGCATATCTAGTACACAACATATGTCATCACATCTCATTTGGCACACAAGTTGAGGCAATCCACAAGAAAACCAATTTTCCCTTGACTCAATTTGGCCTTGTTCACATGTGCCAACCTTATCCATGCCTATCCTTATCCTTCAACATGATATTTGAGGAGGTTGTTGAGCATTAGGTTGACTAGGGATGCACCCCAAGGTTTTTCACCCTCCCCTTCATCCACCTTATACATTCATGCACACATCCCTAGATGATGCACTCCACCATGAGGACTTACTCCTTGCATATTTGCCAACCTTATCCATTGTAATGACCCACCTATAAATAAGATACGAGTATAAGCATACATATGAGACCTCCATACGATAGCTACATATGCATGGACCTGCATGTATCGCACTATATATAAGCTGGTTACTACAGGAGGAGATATAAATTAAGGTAATGAATTAATACCTCACTAGAGTATCATATATATGATAAATCCTTAAAACCAGCAAAAAACGTTAATTTTAATTTACAAATTAAAATTTAAAATTTAAAATTAATAAATAATAATATAATTAATTAAAATTAATTAATTTAATAAATTTAATTAATTATTAAAAATAATAAATTAACTTTATTCAATCAAAACTGCATATCCAAATAAAATCAACGAAATCAAATGAGATTTGATTTCATAAAAGTTACACGTAACCAAAATATTGACATGGAGATGGGAAGAAGGCGGTGGATGAGGAAATAAAAGAAGGAAGGAAATCTTGAAAGAGGGGGAGAAAAACCATTTTTACGCAGGGAGCAGACATGAGAACAATTTTGGAACATGGTGGTACAGCGATGAAGGGAGCTTGAGTTTTGATTGTACTAGAATTTTTGGGCACAGGGATCAGATCGCTTCGATTGGAAAGCATTATGAGACTGAGTACCCAGGTTGTACCCAGTTCGACAGGGTGGTTTTGGTTGTTTTGGTAACACAACCGGAACAAAAATTGCAGCCAGAACAAGAACTGCAGTAGAACAATTTGCAGTAGAGCTTCACAGTAGAGCAAATAGGTTAGTATTCATTAGATAAATGAATTTGAATTCTGTGTTTAAATTAAATATTCAAGTATTTGAATTAAGGGTTCTTACATCCATGCTTATCCTTATCCTTCGACATGATATTTGAGGAGGTTGTTGAGCATTAGGTTGACTAGGGATGCACCCCAAGGTTTTTGACCCTCCCCCTCATCCACCTAATACATTCATGCACACATCCCTAGATGATGCACTCCACTATGAGGACTTACTCCTTGCATAATTGTGTTCACACCTTGCACACATTTGAAGGGACTAGTGATGGTTTCACTTGATCAAAAGGAGGTCTACTTCTACGTATTTTGAGGGGAGATCATGACTTTGAGGTGGACCCATTTCCAAAAGTACCTAGGGAACATGATCTATGGTGGCATCTTCATGGTTGATATGGTCAAGGGGTGTTTTAGATGGCACAATTAAAAAGTGAGCACTCTTTCTCCCTCTTCAAGGGCACATGCTAGCATCTATATTTTATTGAAATGGTAGTTGTAAAACACATGGAACTTCATCCTAGGGAAAACTAGAGGAAGGAATATTTTATTGCTTCAACCAAGTTAAATGTGTGCACAAAGCTCAAGTTAGTAAGGTTCACTTGCCTAAAGGATTATTTTATTTCTACACTCCAATCAAATAGTCAAGAAAGCTCAAAGACCAAGGGTGCACTAGTTCATGGTGATATTTTATGTTATTTCCTGGTCAAAGGACTTTAGAAGCAACACTCAACCATTACACTTGAAAGGTGCATGCATATCTAGAAGAGTGCCCTCATTTCGAGCTTTATCACATGACATTCTCATACATACATTGATGTTGCACCCTACCCCATCGAACAAGTAATCTGTTATTATTTTGGAGGTCACTGTTTTTGGAGAGAGCCCTCTTCATGAGGCTTGTATACTTGACTCATGAACTCATTTTGGAAAGCACCATATCTCATTGACTAGGCAATTCCTATTACTTTATTGAGGTAGTTGTTTCTTGGAAAGCACCTTGCACATAGAGGAGACAAGTGGCTCTATGCATGCATCTTACACACACTAGAAAGTTGAGAAAGATAACATGTGGCACTAAACTCACCTAGAACATTGTATCTAAGAATTCTCTATGGGATTTTTGATCTATTTAGCTCACTTGGGAGATTCTTGTCAATATTTTAATACATTATGAAAATACTATATTATTGTAGAGGAGAGTTGAGCTAAAACCTATATCAGGCTTTGTTGTTTTCATTTGTAGTTGAAATTGACAAATGGAAGAACTCATGAGCAAGATAGCTCCAAAATTGTAGAATTAATGTAAATAATTTGTCTTTCAATGTATGTACAACGTTTTTTGCGTGGCCAAATGTTTTTGGAGCACCATCAAGGACTTTTATTGCAAGTTTTGATTGTAAGAGTTGATTTAGGAGACATAAAGCTACCTAGTTACATTGGGGAAGGTAAAATCTCTTGTCTTCTTATTACTTTGTCTAATGGTAATCGATTTTTATTCCTTAGACGTCTTTAGTGAGTAGACGCTTTTGATGATTGTAGCTTTAACAAGTATTTCCATCAAAAATATTTCCTATTGTTGAAAATTGGTAGCTTCAATCGGTAATTTGATTGGCAGAAACATACAGGAAATCATTTATAATCCAGTTTTCCATGTAGGCCTCAATTGCACAAGTTCACCCCACCACTTGAAAGGGTTTGACCCTATGGTCAAAACCCACCTCTTGACTCACATATATATTGCCATTTGATTGACCACATATGGCATCATCATCACACTCACTCATTCGACCAACACAAGCAGATCTGTTCACACATGCAAGGAGAAAGAAGGAGAATTTGACTTCTGTGTTGGCCAACATATTTGACTAGCGTTGACCTGGGTATTCTTGCTATTGTTTCACTGAGCTTTTGACTGGATTTGGAGGTCGTGTTTTTTTGTGGTTCGTTGACTATCTTTGACCAAAGATTTCTCTCTATTTTGGGTTGTTTACCGAGAGTTGACCACAGGTCAACTATGGCACTTGATCGAGACTTTGACTAACGAATTGTAGGTTGAATTTCAACCCTTTGACCAAAAGCCTCAGGCTGAAATTCGGCCCTCTTGTACAAACTTTGACATTGAATAGTGCACTAACATTTTCTCTCCTTTGATTGGTTTTGACTTGGAAATTATTGAAGAACCGATTGGAATTTTGACTGGAATATTATGATGTATTGTTGATGAATTGAACTCTCTCTCATAAGGAAAGATTACCGAGTTTTCCATCTTGGGAGGTTTTGTCCCAAGAAATTTTGGTGTCTCTTGATTTGTTGTTTTATGTGATCTCTATTGCTCTATTGTAGTTTATGGTTGAAATTTTCAAGTATAATTGCTTAATGATTGGAATGCTCTAAAAGATATCAAATTGTATCATTGGAAGTTGTTATCAGTTTGAAAATTTGTTCTAGTCTTGCTTGCTACTAGAAAATCGACATGGTATTAGAGCTTTGGTGAAGGAAAAGAGCATTGAAGATCATTGAGATCACATTGAAGATCATTGGGATCATCTTGAAAAGCATTGAAGTCTTACATCTTTTGTCTTGATTGGCCATCTTCATCATGAATTACTTCATGAAGACAAAAAACAAGCTTGAAGGAGCTACAAACATCAGGGCATGGAAGACTAGAATTGACCTTGTTCTTGCAAGGCTTAAGGTTTTGGGCATTATGAAAGGAAAGTTTATTGAACTAGTTGATCAAGCAGGAAAAGACAAGTTCCAAGAAGATGACATCTTGGCTATGAGCATCATTGCGGAGTTTGTTAGAAATCATTTGATTCCTTGTATTGTCGATCTTAAATCTTCCAAGGAAATGTATGAAGCTCTCATTGGATTGTTCACCATCAATAACATTAGTCAATCTATAAGTCTAAGGAATCAACTTCATGATGTCAAGATGACAAAAAATATTATGGCATCATACTTCGTGAGAATATCTCAAATAAGAGATCAACTCAAAGTTATTGAAGAAGAAGTACCTGATAAAGAATTAGTAGTTGTAGCACTCAACCGTCTGCATGACTCTTTGGCTTCTTTTGCATCAAGCATTAGTGGAAGAGAAATTGCTCCTTTTGACAAGCTATGGGTTGCTTGCACTTAAGAAGAATCTAGGCTCATGTCCAAAGGCAAGATTCCAAATCCAAGTGAAGATTCTCAAGCTGTTGCAGCACACTCAAAGAATAGAAAGGGAAGAAATTTTGGAAGATTTCAAAGAAATACAAGTAGAAGACCTTCATTAAGATCTGCTCCAAGACCTGCTCCAAGAAGAGGACCTACTCTGCAAAGAAGACCTCCTCCTCCCTCTCAAGAAAGAAGGGACATGTCTAATGTTCAATATTTTTATTGCCAAACATATGGTCACTATCAAAATAGGTGTCCTCAAAGAAATGATGATCAAAAAAGGAATCAGAAGAAACATAACTTTGCAATTGATATAAATGAACCATCATACAAGAGGAGGCCTAAGAAGAAGGATTTGATAATGATGAATATTCCTTTTATTCTGCTTTTACAGGCTCCATTGCAGATCATGATGAAATTTGGTTTGTAGATGGTGGTACCTCTAGGCACATGATTGGAAGTCATGAGAATCTCTCTAAATTGGTTGAGAAGAAGATAGCTCAAAGGGTGAAACTTGGAGACAATCGCAAGTATGAAGTCAAGGGCATTGGTTCATCATCCTTTCGATTGGAATTAGGAGGTAATGTTTCTATTAACAACATTTTACAACATTTTATATGTTCTTGGTTTGAAGAAGAATTTGTTGCCTATTTCATCTCTAGAAGACAAAGGATATAGAATTGCCTTCATTGATGGTCAAGTTCTAGTATGGAAGAAAGACTCCTCCTTTGAATGTACCAAGGTCACTGGTGTACGAATTGGAGGCCTATATCGTCTCCTTGGACGCTCAATCCAAGCCTTGATACACAACACATCTGATCTTTGTGAACTATGGCATAGAAGGTATGCTCATGTTCGCTATGTTGCAGGAAATGCCACTTTTAGTGGCGTACCAATACCCGGGATGGCCCGAAATGCCGAAACAGGCTTGAAATGCCGTTGAAACATTGTCGATCGTACCGTACGGCATTTCGCGATTTTGAAATGCCAGATGGTACAGACGGCGGAGTTTCAGTGCAACAGTTTGAGTTTCGGTGGCTAAAAAGAAAGTTAATTTTCTTAAGCCTTTTTTGGCCATCTCAACTTATAGAAAGAGGGCATGGGCCCCATCTAACACCAAAACACACTAATAAACTAATTTTCATGTGGTTGTTAGCTAAATTTCACAAAAAAAAATTACAAATGGAATTCTCTAGAAGATGAGAAGAATAGAACTCTCTAGAAACCCTATGAACCTCTTCTTTTCTTTAAAAAGGCACTTCATTCACTCATTTCTCACACATTGTCTTGCAAGAAGAGCTTCCTGTAGCAGCAGCAAGGAGTTTATTTGTGTTTTGGAGTGTGGGCAGCAAGAGGAAGGGCATGGGAAGCAAAAGGAAGAGTGTGGGCAGCAACTAGTTGGGTGAGTTTTCATTTCCTAATTTTGCATCATTCATGGCTTCTCAAAGTAGTGTTTCAAGTACCCCTAAATTGAGTGAGTTTTTCATTTTGCATTATTGTAATTTTGCAGCAATCATGGATTCTCAAAGTTTTGTTTCAAGTGCCCCTAAATCCACCCAAGCAAGCAAGCAACAAGAATAGTATCCTCTATGGAAGTATGTTACCAGAGTGAAGCAGATGGGTTCTGGTGGTACATTGGAATGGAAGTACAATTTGTGCAAAAATGAAAAGACCTTCAAGGGCTCTTACACAAGAGTGAAGGCTCACATTTTGCATGAAGAGATAAATGGTATTGATATGTGTGCACATACCAAAAATGCAGAGGTGAGCGCTAGATTCAAGCAAGAGAGTGATGATGCTCAAAGGTTGAAGGATCAAAGAAGCAAAATCAGCATGGGCACTACCAATCCTCGCATGTCTAATAGCGTTGAGCCAAGGATTTTTCAGGAAGAAATAAAGAGGGGGCACTAGAAGTAGAAGCAGAGTTATCAAAGCCATCAACTCTAATTCAAGATAGTAGATTGGTGAAAATGCTTGATAGTCAACGGAGAGAAGAAGCTGACTCAAGAGTGGCAAGGGCCATCTTTGCTTGTGGCATCTCATTTAATGTGGTTTGACCCCCATATTGGCAAGATTTGGTGAGAGCGATTAACAAATCTCCTCAAGGTTACAAGGGCCCAAACTATGAAAAAGTCAAAACATTTTTGCTGAAGAAAGAGAGGCAACTTCTTGATGATGTTCTCAAACTAATTCGTAGCTCATGGGCTAGTACAGGTGTTTCTATTATCTCAAATGGTTGGACTGATACAAGATGCAGGCCTTTGATTAATGTCATTGCATCATCACCAAAAAGAGTCATGTTCATCAAAGCAGAAGATTGTTAGGGTGAGATAAAGGATAGTACGTTCATTGCTAATATTTTAATTTTTGTTATTGAATAAGTAGGGTCAGAAAATGTGGTGCAAGTTATCACTGATAATGCACATGTTTGCAAAGTTGCAGGCTTGACTGTTGAGAGTAGATACAATCACATATTTTGGACTCATGGGAGATTATAAAATTCATCACCAACCACCACCAATCTCAAGCAATATATCGAGAATACTACAAATTGCAGTGTTGAAAGTTAATGAGACACAATATGCCTCAAACTTCATCATGTTGTGTCACCTTGTTGATGTCAAAAATGCATTAATGAGTAAGGTGGTGGGTCCAACTTGGGCTGAGTGGAGGCAAGCAGATTCAGAGAAGCGAAGTATGGTGAGGAGGGTATTGGTTGATGAAGATTGGTGGAGCAAGATTGATTTCTTTCTCAAGTTCACATCACCTGCATTTGATCTTCTTCGAGTTGTAGAGACAGAGAAACCTTTCTTAGGAGAGGTTTATGATAGCATGGATACCGTGTTTCAAAAAACTGTGGAAATTATTGCACAGGAAGCTCCCACTCTTCTTTTTGTGGATTTTGATTTCGCTAAACAAGTGAGGTCCATTATTGTTACCAAGTGAATGCCTTCAACACTCCATTGCACACTTTGGCACATGCTCTAAATCCAAAATTTTATGATGAAAAATTCATTGTTGAAAGCAATGGGAAGAGGAAGACTCCACATAAGGACAAAGAGGTGGCCAAAGTAGTGAAAAAAGCCTTTCAAAGGATATTTCCCACTTCTTTACACACTGATGTAAACCAACAATTTGCCTGTTTTACTACTAGATTAGAGGACTTTGTAGACATATCAGCTTTGGATGAGAGCAGGACCATGGACCCAATTAAGTGGTGGACCTGTCATGGGGCAAATGGTGTTCATTTGCAAAGTCTTGCCACTCGTATTCTATCACATGTGGCAAGCTCTTCATCAACGGAACGGAATTGGAGCACCTACAGTTTCATTCATAGTGTAAAGCGCAACAAGTTGGAATCGCAAACGGAAGAGGATCTAGTATATGTGCATTCAAACATGCGCCTTTTGTCTCGTAGGGGTGAAGAATATACAAGTGGACCTCATAAAGAATGGGATGTGGATAAAGAATGTCCAGATTTAGAGCTCTCTCTTCCTGCTCTTGATATTTGTGTCAGTGGTGATGCAAGTGCATCTGGAAGCACTAGTAGAGTTTCCTCTTCTGCTAAACAATTATCTTGTTCTATCTTTGTTGATGAGGATGAGGAGTTGTATTCGTAATGATATGTTAATGTAGCCATGATTGTCTTTAGTTCATGTTTTATTTCAGTTTTAGCACATATAGCCTCACATATAAAGGTTAATTTTGGAGTCTTGGATGTAAAACCTCATTTTGGATATTTGCATCATGTAATCAACTATTGGAGTTAATATAAATTTGGATTTCCTTCTAAAATGTCATTTATATGTCTCATTCTTTCTTTTCTTGCAAAATAATGTGTTATAGTTTATTTAATATTAACTATTTATAATATATATATATATATACACACACACACATATATATATACACATATGACGTTTCGACCGCACTTACATTTTCCAGGGATCGTGTTTCGGGCCATCCCTGGTTTGGAAACTTCTAGACATTTCGGTGTTTCGTACAACTTAGTTATAAAGCTTTGACTAAAATGAAGGATTTTGTTAAAGGTGTACCTGAAATCAAGATTGAACATGATGGAGTTTGCAATGGATGTGTAGTTGGGAAAAATAACATTGGAAGATTTACTTGCAGTAATAGTAAGTCCAAAGGAATCTTGGGCCTTATACATTCTGAAGTTTGTGGACCTATGTCTAGCAAATCCTTGGGTGGAAATTTGTACTATATTACTTTCATTAACGATTACTCTCGTAAAACATGGATTTCTTTCTTGAAATCCAAGAGTGAACTGTTTGAAAAGTTTCAGGAATTCAAGTCGCAAGTAGAAAATGCTACAGGAAGAAGGATCAAGACTTTAAGATCTGACAATGGAGAGTATGTATCCAAGGAACTAATTGTTTTTTGCAGGGATGTTGGAATTAAGAGGGAGTCGATAGTTCCCTACAATCCTCAACAAGATAGTGTTGCTAAAAGGAAGAACAAAACTATCATGGAAGTTGCCAAAGCCATGCTTCATGATCAGGAGCTTCCTATGTTTCTTTGGGGAGAAGCATACAAGGAAGTTGTTTATGTTCAAAATAGATGCCCACACCAAATTTTGGATTATAAGGCTCCTGAAGAAGTCTTCACTGGTGAGAAGCCCAATGTTGAACATTTGATAATTTTTGGTTGTCATGTTTATGTTCATGTGCCCAAGGAGAAAAGAACAAAGTTGGAGCCTTCTCGGAAGAAGGAAACATTTGTTGGCTACAACAAAAATTCAAAAGCATTCAGAATCTATGTACCAGGAAAACGATCAATTGAAACTTGCATGGATGTCACTTTTGATGAGGATGTTTCTTTCTAGAAATCCAAAGGATCAAACTTGGACTCTGATGATGAGATGCATGTGGCTCCTAAGAATGAGGAATCTAAACTTAAAGAGCCTAAACCTATGGAATGAGATCCCCCTGAAGAGTCAAATGAACTACATGAATCTATTGAATCTCCAAGAGTCATTGTACTTGAGACAAGAAAAAGACCATCCCAGCTTGAAAGAACCCTAAAAGAAGCAGAAGGACATGTAGCACCTCGTGGCACCTTCAAACAAAGCAAGAGGCCTAAGAAGTATTCAGGTTATGCAGCATTGATGTTCAAGATCATTGAATCTAAATCATCCACCTATGAAGGGGTAGTTGGACATCAAGTTTGGAAAGATGCTATGATTGAAGAGTACCAATACATATTGAAGAATGATGTATGGGAAATTGTGCCAAGACCTGAAGGGAAATTTGTTGTGTCTTCCAAATGGATCGAAAAAATCAAGCATGCAGCTGATGGAAGCATTAAGAAGTACAAGGCAAGATTTGCGGCCTATGGATTCTCCTAGAAAGAGGGAGAAGATTATTAAGGCACATTTTCTCTTGTTGCTAGGTACTCCTCTATTAGATCTATTATTGCTCTTCCTTCTATTACAGGTTGGAAATTGCATCAAATGGATGTTAAAACTACTTTCACTAATGGAGTTATTGAAGAGGAAATTTATATTGAGCAACCTCAAGGCTTTGAGATTCATAATAGAGAGACATGTGTTTGTAAATTGAAGAAAGTCTTGTATGGGCTTAGGCAGGAACCTCGGGCATGGTACTCTCATATTGATAGTTATTCGTTGAGTCATGGTTTCAAGAAGAGCCATGTTGACACAAATTTGTACTTTAAAGTTGTTCAAGGTGAGCCCTTGATTTTGCTACTATATGTAGATGATCTATTTTTTATAGTAGCTAAGAATCTTATTGTCCAGTGTAAGAGGGAGCTTATTTTTGAATTTGAAATGAAGGATCTTAGCCTTAGGCATTACTATTTGGGACTGGAAATATGGCAAAATCCTGGTGAATTTTTTGTTGCGCAAGGAAAGTACATCATTAAGATCCTTCAGAAACTTGGCATGATGGACTATAAGTCCATGGATACTCCCATACTAATGAATTTGAAGAAGTTGCGAGATTGTAATTCTGATATGGTTGATCCCTCTATGTATCGAAAACTGATTGGCTCATTGAACTATCTTGTGAACACCAGACCTGATATCTGCTATGATTTGAACACATTAAGCCAATTCTTGGTTAAGCCCCTGCCATTCACATTGGGTTGTAGCTCAACATATATTGAGATATCTACATGGCACCATTGATTATGGTATGAGATATGTTTCTAATGGAGAATGGCAATTGCATGGTTTTACAGATGTTGATTGGGTTGGATGCACTGAAGATAGAAAGAGCACTTGTGGTTTTTTTTTTAGCTTGGACTCTACTATGATATCATGGTCAAGTAAGAAGCAGACATATGTTGACTTAGTATGGTTGAGGCTAAGTATATAACTGCCTATTCATCCTGTTGTGAAGCAGTTTCGCTTCAAAAGTTGGTTGTTGGTTTGTTTGGTTAGGTGTTGGAATTGACCGTTGTATATTGTGACAATCAAAGTTGTGTAAAGCTTTCTGAGAATCAATTTTTTCATTATAGATCAAAACAGATTGAGATCAAGTATAATTACATCTGGAATATCTTCCAGAGAGGAGCTATGAGGTTCAAATACATCCCTACTGATGAGCAAGTTGTTGATGTTTTGACAAATCCATTGTCCTAGATGAAGTTTTCTTATTTCAGAGAACAACTTGGAGTTGTTGAGAATCCCTCTCTTGGAGAGAGGGAGCATTGATTATATAGCATCATGAGTTTGACAATCTTCCTTGGCCTTAGTTGAGAGACCATAGTTTATGGTCGGGAAGATTGTCTAGGTTACTCTTTTGAGTCATTGAGATTGACGGAGAAACCAATGTGGATGGGGAGTTTGGTTTTGAGGCTTGGGGTGATCCCTTAAGTCATTGTGTTTGACTGAGAGACCAGTGGGTTTTGTCGGGGACACTTTGAGTTCTCTTCCTTGAGTCATTGTGTTTGACTAAGAGACCAAGTGGACTTGGTTGGGAAGATTGATTTTGAGTACTCTCTTGGGTCATTGTACTTCACTGAGAAATCATTTCATATGGTTGGAGAGTTTGGCCTCATTGATTGATCCCATGGTCAGTTGGGCTCTAACCTTTATGCCATTGGGTTTTGGCTTATGGGATGAGTTTGATGCTACGTATCTTTCATTATGATAAGACTTGTACATCTAATCACTTCCTTAGGTTATTACTGAGAGACCAATGGATTGGTTGGGGAGATTAACCTTGAGAGAGAATGAAAAGTACGTCCCTAGCTAAGAGGGAATAATGAAATTGGTAGCTTTGGTTGATATTTTCATTGGCGCAAAAAGGAGAAATCATTTATATTCCAATTGTACAAGTCGGCCTCATTTGCACGTCATCACCACCACTTGAAAGGGTTTGACCCTATAGTCAAAACCCACCTCTTGACTCATATATATTGGCATTCGATTGACCTCATCTGGCATCATCATCACACTCACTCAATTGACCAACACAACAAGATTTGTTCACAGATGTGAGCAAAACAAACAAGAATTTGACTTCTGCATTGACCAACATATTTGAATTTTGTTGACCAGTGTTGACTTGGGTATTCCTGCTGCTATTTGACCAAGACTTTGACTGGATTTGGAGGTCATTTTTCTGTGGTTCGTTGATTATCTTCGGCTGAAGATTTATCTTCATTCTGGGTCGTTAAACGAGGGTTGACCGCAAGTCAACTATGGCACTTTCACTGAGGAATTGCATGCTGAATTTCGATCCTTTGACCAAAATCCCTCTTCTGCAAATTTTGACTTTGAATAGTGTGTTGACTTTTTCTCTCTTTTGATTGGTTTTGAGTTGGAAATTATTGAGGTCATAGCTGGGATTTTGACATTTCGATGTATTGTTGATGAATCGAACTCTCTCTCTCATAAGGAAAGATTACTGAGTTTTCCCCCTTGTAGGGATTTTGTCCCAACAAATTTTGGTGTCTCTTGATTTATTGTTTTATGTGATAGTTATTGCTCTACTAAAGTTTGTGGTTGAAATTTTCAAGTATAACTGCTTAATGATTGGAATGCTCTAAAAGAAATCAAATTGTATCATTGGAAGTAGTTATTAGTTTGAAAATTTGTTCTAGTCTTGCTTCCTACTAGAAAATCAACACCTATACCCCATTCCATATTACGTGAAGTAAGCTTGGTAACTCATAGGGTAGCCCCCATAAGCTAGGTTTCCATTTCCTTAGTCTAAAGTGCATAAAAGAGTTCATGATGTGGTAATGGCCAACCTTTTCAATTTTAATTACACAAGTCTAGGTGCTTGTACTTTACATTTTTGAGTGACATATGTCACAGTAACATTTTTGGCACCGTTGCCAAGGAAAATGTTTATTGTCCCAAGTTTAAAATATTCTAAATTCAATATGGTGAGCATCAAGCTCATCTAGTGACTCCAAAAGTGAATTTTTACACAAAAGTATTTCCACAAGGAAAGCTTTCAAGGAACTATTAATTTGGTCCCACAACTAGAAAAGTATCTTCAAAGAAGAGTTAATAAAATCTAGAATTCAAATAACTTAAGACTTTCTTATCATTGAGGATATCAAATGTTTGTTTGAGGATAATTTTCCAAATCCCACTCAAGTATGATGGATGATTGGATTGATAAAATTTACAGGACATTTCAACTAAATAAGGCAACCTCACAATGTCCATGAAAAGGCCTGTTGTCGCAAAATCTAGTAGGCCTTGGAGAGGGAAACCCTACAAGGCATAAGCTAGACCAAGAGACAACAATGGGGTAGAGGCCCACTATCACCGATGGGAGGAGTCCCAATAGGAAAGTGATCACTTATGTTAGCTATTCAAAGGTTACTGTGTGAAATGATCTCGCTAGGATCTCTTCAAGAACAACAAAATTTAGGTTCAAGGCTTCACAAGGAGGCAATTTTCTTTATATCATGAGACCAAGAAAAGACGACACAAGACCCAAGGCTTGACAAATTTGACAAGTGTTGGAGTATCTAAAGGTCAAGGCAAAGAGAAAAGATTTCTTACAATGTATACTAGTTATGCCAAGATCATGAAACCTTCAAGGAATCCCTTAAGTTGAAGCAAAGAAAACTAGGTTTTCCCTCTTTAACAAACAACTAGGGCAAGCGAGTTTATGGATGAAATTGAAGTGGATGTCCACCAAAATGATAGATTTTGTGGGAAATGTTACCCCCTTGATGTTTAGGCTCTCCAACCACCAAAACCCCACTTGCCTAGGGATTCGCTCCAAGCCCTAGTTTCCTAGCTTGGCCTTGAAAGGACCAAATTAGGAGAGATGGAATATGAATAATCAACAACCAATTCGACAGTCCCTTGTCCCTTGGGAATATGGAGTCTTGGATGAGATGGATGAGCCAAAAATGTTCCTAAGGAGGATGAAATTTGATGCCCTAGCAACGAAATTTCAATTATTTACCTATGGAATGGAGAAATGGGTTTTCATCAGAGAGCTTCTAAGAGTTCACCACTATGACAATTCAATACATGTTAGGCATGAGTAATCATTGAGATAGAAATTAAATTAGTCTTCAACAAATTAGGGCACAATTTAGCATAACCTAGAACCATTAATTCCATACATTAGACATTAAGAAATAGATATTCAACAATAGAGTGCACTTACAAGATAACATACAAGATTTCCATCCATTAGACCAAAGAATAGCTCTAAATAATATCCAAGATCAGCTCCAAATATCAAAATGTATCCAAACATCTCCAAAAATCCACAAGAAAGCAAGTCTAAATTCCTCTAGTGAGGCCGAAATTCCAAAGGTGTGATGATGATAGATCACAATGACATGATCTCTAATTTATGTGTCCTACTAAGGCATATTTTAGCCTAGAAGCCCCTCAAATAATAAAATAATGGGCAAACCACAAGCAAGGTCTCAAGACGACCTTGTAGCTCTCATAAAAACACAAATATCTCCCATGATATGTGAGCTGAAGTGACATAATTGATGATGTCATGCTAGCAAATTGCCCTTCTTGGGCTTGCGTCGGGGGCCTTGAATGCCATGACAAGTGTAGAGGCCCTCTAAAGTCATGCTCTAGGGGTTGGCCCTTATATCTCTAGCAAAATCCTCTATGGGCCCTAGTTTTGGGCTTGGGGCACAAACTTGGGTCTCATGGGTCCCCTGGTGATGAATAAGCCTGATTCTACTCCAACGTTGAGGGCATTAAAGATGGTGTTGGCCCTCCCATGTCTCAAGGCATGAGACAAATCGCATATGGGCCTTGGATCAACTACCTGACCTTGTAATATTGATAAGTCGGATGGGGTCATGTTGGTCTAGGTGCATCATCCCATAAATGATATAGGGGAAGTGCAAGAACTCTATGGGTGCTGAAGGTGAAAATGGATATGAATAATGCTCTACAACATTCTAGAGTCCCATGGCTCTCAATGCAGCACCAACGTGTGTCAATATGTCCCTCTAGAGGACCTAGACCCCAGTTAAGTTGCCTAGACCTATAGACGAAACCACTTGCCAATTACACACAATATCCAGCGCTGCAACTTTCACCATTAAGTACATTAATCATTATTGCACCTATGTGAAATGGGAAAATTAACACATCATACAAGGTTTCTCTTCCAAAATTGGTGCCTTAGTCACGTAATAGTGTTACCTCCCTAGGTAGGAGTGGATAATAGATGATCCTATTAGGTGTTCTCAACCCCTAAGGGGAAGTGACATGTCCTTGGTCCACCCTTCAATCAATAGATGCGATGTGAATAATGATGGAACAGAGAGGAAAAGACTTCATGGCCAAGTGTCATGGTCAAAGGGATGGGCTATGATGGAGTACCTCATCCTAGGTATATAAATGTGAGGAGAGAGAAATCGTGGATGCATGAGTTACCTCGGCCTTTGTTTTTCCACCCCTCTAAATGTCTTTTTACTTTTTATTGATTCTTCGTTGTATTACTACTCGTAGCTCAAAGAATGAGAGCTTTCTTTGTATGACGTATTACAGTTATTATCCCCTTAAGGATGGGGCAGTTCATCAACCATTAGTGGTTGGGAAATGCAAGGGTTCCTTGTCTTCTTTGAGATAGGGCAACATTGACCTAGGAACCAGGTAATGGCCATATGAGTGAGGTAGAGCTCATGCTTGCCTTTTGCCCACACGCTAATTTGTAAGTCTCAACCATCTTTTGCATTTTGATTTTTCTTTTGTTTTTCTTGTGGCCATCATATGCTCTTTATGTTTCTTTTAGATGCATCAATCTCCCAAGGTGCATTTGCAGGCCCTACCCAAGTATGGGGATGTATGGGTGCCAAATCCCAAAGAACTAATGCTCAGTTGAATCCGAAGAAGGGAGGTCGAATAGGGGCTCATAATGTAAGTTGGAAAGTGGTAAGGATGGCATACAGAGAGATGGGGCCATGCTATCTCAATCATGACTTCCCAAACAGTGCCCCTTCCTAAAGCCATGGGCCGTTAGAGGTCCCACTGGACTAGGATTGAAAATTAACCCCCCATTTAAGGTGAGGGAACAAAATCATGGCCAAGACCCTTCTTTCCTCCAAGTTACTGCATAATCCATGTCAAAATGTCGAAATACAAACAAGCATAAGCACCCAATTGCAAAATGAATAAAGTACCTTTTGATCAAAAGCCCACCTTCCAACATGTGCTCTTGCCAAATCCGCAAGGAAACATATGATTGATGCAGGCGGCGAAAATATGATTGGACGCCACATCAGCTACTAGTGGCTCTCAATAGCTATTGGCTGCCGCTTGGAGGAAATGAACAGGAGAAAATTTTCTCCTAACCCACTTTTGGTGGGTAATAAGGCCATTGGTAACTTGCCCACTTTCCAACAAAATAATGTTGTATCTACTATAGAACATTGGAATGCATTCAAAACCATGACCAATAGGAATTTTCCTAAGAGAGATGATGTACTTATGAAGTTAATTAATCTTTGTGTGGAAAATGATGCTTTAGATTGGTTCATAGGTTTACACCCTGAAATAACATAACAAATACAAATAATTGTACAACATATTTATGGAGAAATGGGAAGAGAAGAAGGACAACATGTCTATGTTGGTTTCCCTTAGCACATCTAAAAGAAACGAGAAAAAAACAATATAATTCAACAAAATATTTAAGTTAATTGTCCAGAAACCTCACCAAAGCATCAAACTCCTAGAATAAGCCATTCTCTTACAATATCTTGATTATTTTGAGGGTGAATTAGGTTACCACTTATGACAAACGACCCTTCAAAACCTTGGAATCGCTCAATAAATTGCTATTATAATTCAAAAAAACATGATAGAAGTTCGTAAGGAGAATCAACCAAGCACCTCTAGAGCTCACACAATGAAGAATGAATCTAACAAAGAGTTAATAAACATTGTTGATCCAATCCCTGACCCCATGAAAACCTTGATTGAAGTCGTGATACTCATGGAGACAAACTTCATACAACAAAACATAATGTTTCAAAGTAGGCTTGTTCAAATGGAAAGGCAATCGCAACAAAACCACCTAGGGGAAATAATGGATGGGATAGGCCAATACCTTCTAAATTTAACCAGAACCAAAGGGTTATAGTTTCACTACATAACACAACATGATGGATCATCATGATTTACCTTGGTATAATCCATGTCAAAAAGCTCATGACCAAGACACCTGCCTTGTTGCAAAGGGCATCATTAGATAGGAAAATGAGTTCAATAGGGAAGAATCAAATGGGGGCGATACAAATAATATTGTAGGTGAGTGGCTAGACACTGTAAGTATAAATGATGTTACATCTAAGTGTATGAGGCGAAAATGAAGATGATTAAGGAAAAAAGTCTTGATGACTCCATGAGAACTAGAGACTTAACCCCCAAACCTTCCTAAGAAGAAATAGAGGAAATTTGAGAAAAGTGATGGAGCACATACCAATGTAGTGACAAGTGTTTAGTAAACGACAAACCTATAACTTGTTCGTTTCATCAACATAGATGCTTAATGTGGAATAAGACAAATCCTCTGCAAACTTTGTTTTTGAGATGGGTGTTAAACCTGCAACCATTCAATTACAAATCTAATATGCTATTGAAATCTAATTTTGGAAGGAAAAGAAAAATACCTTGAGCAAGAGGAAGAGACTCTTCTTCATTTTGTTGAAGAGGATCATGATCCTAATAATCATAAAGAGGGTCTTGTTGAAGATGATACCTTGTCACATAAAGATGAAGTAAGCTCAATCCTTTCCATAGCAATTGAGACGAATGACACATCTTCTAAAATCATGGAAAAGGAAAGTCCCATAGAGAATAACATTGATGATTTTCTACATATGGAAAGGGACAAAAGGGATGTGAGTTGTTATAATTTTAATGGCAATCCAATTTATGATACCAATATTGATGATCTTGTCCAGCCTTGTACATCATATGATGTTCAGGAAGATATGATTGCCAATTTGTTTGAGCCATCTTTGCTTCCTTTTTCATATCATGCCTTAGTCATATTCAAATTTTATGGATTATCAACATAGTGAGGTAGACTTGGTTACTCCTTTTGAATCTGATTTTTGTGATGAGAAACTTGTTTCTCGAGATCTTGTCATTTAGTCATATTCTTCTTCATGCCACTCTCGACATGTCCCTAGTGACATCAATGAGAGTTGTTTGTCTGAAATAGCTATTGGGCAAGAGTGTTTAAAATTTATCGCTGATTACCCTATCTTCAAGTTGAAAGATAGGATGCAACAGTGTGGGAAAAAAATAATTTTCCCTTTTCATCCCCAGTCCCTAGTGACATCAATGAGAATTGTTTGTCTGAAATAGCTATTGGGCAAGAGTGTTTAAAATTTATCGTTGATTACCTTATCTTCAAGTTGAAAGATAGGATGCAACAGCGTGGGGAAAAAAAATATTTTCCCTTTCCATCCTCAATCTGTTCAAGCAGGAATGAATTATGAGCCACAATTGACTTATTGTAATTTTCTCACCAGCCACCCCTTATTGCTTTCATCCGATCCTTGTGTATCATCAAATAATGGATAATGTAATGACCCATATCTGATATTGAGAGCACAAGAATATTAGCACACATGCTAGGCATGCATATGATAGCTACATATGCATGTTTCGCATGTACTGCACTAGTATACCCTAACTGTCTATGAAAATGTTCGAGTAACGAGTAAATGGATTAATTATGTAAAGTACCAAGTAAATGTCTAATACAAAATATATATAATGAATAAATTGAGTGGGGTACTTAATGTGTGTACACCCATCATATATATATATATATAAAGGATAAAGGAAATGTATCATACAAAATAATAAGAGAAGTACAATATACAATAGGAGTAATAATATAAATTATTTTATCAAAATTTAAAAAGGGAATTATATATATATATATAAGCTAAAAAGGTGTCTACAAAATGTCCAAGTATAGAATAAATGAATTAATTATCGAAAAATACTAGTACCTGATTCACAACAATATAGAGGAATTATAAGTGGAGTACTTATTGTGTGTACCACTGACATAATATATATATATATATATATATCATGCTAACTAGAAAGGAACTATAATATATATGTACTATACAACCCAAAAAAAAAGAAATATGTTATAAACGCATTACCAAGGAATTACAACTCATAATTATATGAGATAAGGATCACACTATTGACACCTGTAATGAAGACGGTCAATGCCTGAAAATTGGACAATATTTTATTGAAGGGCGGTGAAGAGGTGGTGTAGAGAGGAAGGAATTGGAGATGATATAAAGGGAGGAAGGGAGACGGGGGGAGGAAGAAGGATTTATGAATCTTACCGGAAAATAAAGACAAAGAGATTACGTAGAGAAGTGGAGAAGTAATAGACAAAGGGAATCTGTGAAGAGAAATTTGGTAAATTGAGTGATTGTTCTTGGAGTTTTTGGCACGGGGGCCATAAGATTTGTCTTTTGCATCTAGGTACTGTCCAAGTAGACCCTAGATAGGCTGGGAGGAAAAAGGGTGGTTTGGTAACTGCATACTGGGAACAACCACAGACCAAATATCTTCAACAAATTCCAGGTATTCTTCTACAATTTAAATTAGTAAATTCCAGTTACTGTCTGGTATAAATTTCACATTTGTATTTCATAATTGTCTAGTTAGATTTTCACAATTTGGGCACTACAGATAATGATTGTGATATCTCCTTGTTCTATCTCATAGTTAAGCATAGGGATAAGAGGTATGAAATTGATATGATAACATGTTGGCTTCATTGGTTGTATAATTATACTTAGTTGATGTATTACATGTTAGCAAATGTTAGCATAGCAATGTGTCTGCATCCTTCTTTTGATATTGTTCATGCCGATTTTCTTGCATAGTAGTTAGATGTACAGTCTTAATTTAGCTAGCATTTACTTTACTATTATTTTCTAAACCTATATTGCAAGGGTGACGATCAACACCTTGCTCAGGTGTTATCAACAAGTTGTTGTGAGTGTTGTGACGTAACAAGTGTACAAGCATCAAGGATTGTTGGGACCTGCATGCACTCCTCGTTCGAGCGCATGGATCATGTGCTCTACATTGATCACATGTCCTCGAGTTGGAGCTAGATGTTACCCACCAAAAAATTGGTAACCCTTAAGAGAAGGATTTTCCTCCTCATCAACTAGCTAGCCAACCAACTAGCAACCCCATGATAGTTAGCACATAACACAATGCCAGTGCTATCTAACTATTGCTCCAATCAGATCTCTCTCCTATCTGGCATTTCTTCTTGAAGGAAGGTGGGTCATTTGTCAGCAAGTACTCTAACCATTCTTGCAATAATGTGCCTTCATTTAATGTTATCCACATATTGATATGGATCACGTGGCAAACTAGACGATTGATTGATCTTGATTGTATTCTTGTTCTCACACTTCACTTAGGAAGTTAGTCTATAATTTTAGTACAATGGGACCTTCTCTGAGGCCTTAGGGTTTTAGGAAGGGCACTACTAGGGAGGAATTAATTGATATAGCATGTCCAACGTAATCCATATTACATACATAAAACTTTCCATCTCTTTCCATCTCCATTCTTTGGGTTACTAGTCATTGGTCATTGGGATTGCCACCCTTTATCCACATTCTTAAGTCAAGGCCCGAAAAATTGGCCTTGGAGGTTGATGTAGCTGAATTTTTAAAAAGTTAAAAGCATATGAAGCCACAAAGGAAGAAAATATAAAACGCAAAAGATGGCTGGGATAATACTTAGCACATGGGAAAATCCTAACATGAGCTATAATCCCCTCATTAGCCATCACATAGCTCCTCACGTATTTAATGCTTCATCTCAAATAAAGGAACCCTTGAATGTCCCAAACTTGATGAGAGAGAAAATACTACATCTTGAAGGGGTATTGGAAAATTATAAAAACAAGCTTGGGCTCCTAGGCTATGCACTAAATAAAGATAAATCCTTAAAAGAAAAGGTGCACCAGAGGGGTGGAAAATGCAGGCCTAGGAAAGGAGTAACTCACGCCACCACGATTGCTCTCTCCATACATTAGTACACTCAAGATGTTGGACCTCCATTAATTAGTCTCATGGCTATGGCACCTGCCTTGAAGTTCTTCCCACTTTGTGACCTATTACCCCTCTTTCAGCAAGGGTACCCATAGATTCATTGCAACATTCTTAAGCACCATTGTAAGCCCAAGGACACAAGTCAAAATCCATGTAACATCCATGTGAGGCCTTGTAGGCATCCTAGACCCTGTGTCGTGTTGAGTTAGTCTTGCTTTGGTCGGACCATGCCTTGTCCTTTTGAGTTTGCAACAAGTTTCTTTCATCCCTAATAGGATTGGAGGGTCTCAAGTAAGATTATATGTGGACTCATGGTTTTATGGGAGCCTTACAGAGTAGGGGTGATCACCAGGGTAGGGGCCAATCCAACCCACATCGTGTGCACCTGTCTTTCTGCATGGTCATGAGTCTATCATGTCTATACGTGTCCTTGGCTTTGGTGTCATATCCCTCAGATGTTTCTCATATATAGTAGTCTCACAGTCAATGACATTTTCACGCTTCCCAATGCAGTCCATGTTTCCCAAGGCAAAGTGATCCTATAAGTCAAAAAGTCAAAAGGGTCCCAAATGGTAGAGCTCAGTGAGACGATGACATGCCATATGAATTTTTCCATTTGGTGAAGTCATTCTCAAGATACGACTGGTCAAGGACAGTCAAACAATAGTGTTACAAGTTTTTCCAAGGGTAGAACAGGGGGAACATTGGACAAATTTTCACATACATTATGTTAAAAGTGGTCTACTTCCCGAGATGAACAAAATCCATGTGTTGGAAAAAATTTATGCTCAAGGGCATTAGAGATCATCCACATGGGTGCAAGGATGTGGCAAGATACTTTTTCCACGTGGCATAAAAAGGGTGGATTTTGTTGGAAATCAAATCAACAAATAATATGTCAAACTTGGTATACATAACAAGAGGAATGAAACCCATGTCTCAGTTTTTCCAACTTCCAAAGGATATTAGAGATCTTGAGGTGGTAAAAATGCACTCATTAATGCATGGAAAAGTGAAGTCAATTAAAAAAAACAGTTGTTGGAAAGGTCAATATAGTTGTTGGAGGTTACTATTTCCAAGAAGATTAAGATAAGGATAAGAAAAGTAGTCGTTAAAAGTCAAGTAATTAGTCTCTAACTAATGGAGTGAATTCCCAAGGATGATCACTCTCTTTCACAACATAAATCAACACTATTTTTCATGGTTTTGACTTCGGGGCATTTTTCTTGTGGAATGTTAGACTACTTTAGTGGTGATGAGGAAATTTGACCCATTATGTGGGAAAACTCGATGTAATTAAATATTATTTTATCTCTTGAGTAAAATTAGTCTCCAAATTAATTGTGGATGACAAGTCAAATATTATTATTTTAATGGAGGAGAAAAACTAGCAGTTAGCAATGAAACTCATAAATCGCTAGCACCTCCTACCATTAGAGGTTATTGAATATGAGATCATTTATGCTATACAAAAAAGAAACCAATTGGTAAATAACTCTTTGACGTGTATTGAATTGATTTTTCTATGCTCTTCTTTCTTTAGCCTTTAATTTGTGCTTAATGGACTAACTTGCAGGTCTAAGATTAATCAACAAAACAAAATTGCAAGGATCCATTGAGTGACATTGTTGTGTGCAAGGTGAGCTTCTCTCACCCTTAGCTCTCACCAAGAAGATACATTTTCAAGTATTGGAAAATCCCTTTTAGGGCGAATCTTCAACCGAATTTGTACCTACAATAGGGCTCCCGATCTCTAAAATTATAAAATTAAAATAATACTAATAAAATTTGAACAATAGCAATTCATGGAAACACTAGAATCTTTCCAATCCTAAAATCCTGAAAATTGTTAAGTAAGTCTGTTGAATTCTTAATGGGATATGAAATTCTACTTTCTCCATATAAAGTTCGATGAGGTTGGAACTACTCACAAATATCTTGAAAACATTTTCTATCCCTTTACTTTAAGAATTTAATAACACCATTACTTAGCAAGGTCACAGACACCTCAAAGTTTTATTCCCCATCTTTGTTATATCTTCATGGATTGTTAGACAAAAAATCTATGAAAGGACACCCACGTGTCCCCCTTCTAGGTAACGGGGCACCTAGACGTCCCCCATTTGAGGAAACATGTCCCCCACACTCAGGAAACATTTCCCCATGCATTTCCCCAAGTTTCCCCCAAAGGGGGATGTCAAGAAATGTTTTCCTAGGAATCCCCCCATCATTGGAGTGTGGTGTTGATTTGCGGTAGCATCGGATGTGCTCTAGCCACGAAAATTGGTGGAGAGTCTAAGGCACATGAGATCTCCAATACCCAGAAAGGGTTTGGGCAGATTCTAAATAGTTTGAGAGATATTAATAATAATTAATATTTTTAATGGAGTCCCTAAGTCTAAACTTAGGGAAAATAAAATATTAATGTCTATTAATATAAAACTATGTTAGAATAGTCCAAAAGTCATAGATCAAACCAGATCTAATCTTAGTCGTTGATTAGGGACTTAATCTCAGTCGTTGATTTGTCAACGAGAAAAGTATAAGAGGAGGCTTGAGGGTCACTTGGAGAACACACCAAGAGATCAATATTTCGACTTTCTGGGGTTGGGGTTGCTGAGAAAGTTGAGATAGTGATCAGAGTTGCAGCTGAGGGGCAGTGAATACAAAAGCAGAGAGGCAAAGATAGCACCGGGAGGATCAACGCAATAGCCGGAAAGATGGACGCAGAAGCAGCCAAGGGTTCATGCAGAGCCAGCCAGGGCACACGCAGAGGCAACCAGGAGATGCGCAGTGCCTTAGAGGGCCAACGTGGGTGACGCAGAGGGCCAGAGGGTTAACACATTGCCTCCAAACGCTAACGCAAGCCAAGCTAAAGTGACGTTGGGCTAACGCTGGGCCAGAGAGAGGCTGACACAGTCCCTAGAGCCTGACGCTGGGGTTTCGTGGAGCAAATTGGAGCTGTCGGAGTGTTTATCCGGGTTTCAGCCGGAATATCTGCTTCCAAGTAGAGAGGTACTACTGCTAAGATTTTTCTCTATTGGGTGAGCCAGACTTCGCACCCAAATTGTATTTTGAAACTGCTTAATAAAACAAACCCTCAGATAGTTGCAAAGTTTTCCCGCAATGGGTTTTTCCGCGAACATTAGTCCAAAAACAACGGTGTCACTTGTGTGCTTGTTTCTATTTCCTTCAGTTGATGATTTGTAATGTGTCGAGCATGTACTTGTATTTATCTCCAGTATTTACATGGTAAATAACTTGTTAATTAAGAGAACAAGTAGGTAGGAATAAATCAGTAAAGTGCATGAATGGTTTCTAACGTGTCAGACTTAGAAATTCCAACATGTGGGAAACGTGAGAGGTGGAGGTCCCAGTAAAACATTGATTAATCATGGAAACCTTTGTCCAAACTTAGTTTAAAAAGCTAATTAATCATGAATAGCCTGAAATGGGTTCAATCTCCACTAGGAAGTGTCCAAATACATGTTATGTGTCTCCAATATGAGTAAAATACATGTCAATGTTGTTTGGAGCTAAAATTATGACCAAGATACTCAATGAGGTGAGAAAGGGGTTATGTGATACACCCTTTAACCAAGTACATGACCAAACTAACTATCCATATGCTGAAAATCAGTGAAGAGTGATGGAAAAATAGGCACCATGGGTGTGTAACTCTTTACATCAATAGCTTTACATGAAGGCACTACACACCTAGCGCAACAGACAATTATTAGGAAATCTTGGAATTTCTCGATGAACCATAAGGGCCATTCATAGAAAGGTATCTGTGCATGAAATGCTATCTGAAAAAACTATTATCAAATCTTTGGTGATGACATATGTATGATCAATGATTCCTATTATTTGAAACATGTTCATTCATGTTTCTCTGAAACTACTACAAAACCTTCGGATCATGTTGCACAAACCCTTCTGTAGAATATTAAACAAAATTAACACACATGAAAAAATACAAGAGACATAGAAATGGCGGAAAAGGCCTCAACCTTACTATATTCCTTTCAAAATGCAATGTACAAATAATGAGAATAGTATAAATAAATACACGAGGAAGTTTGTCTCAAGATAGTACGTCTATCTTGGACACTATGGTTGAGCAAATCTCTCAACCAAACACTAATCTAGGAGCCTAACTAGTTGGAGAGAATCTCTCAACCAACTAGGTCCAAACTGACTCCTAACCATGAGGAACAAACTCAATCTAGAAAGGTAGGACTAAATCCAACTTTCTTGATTTTAATTGATTTTATTGTTTTTGACTTAGATTTGTTTTCATCACATGAGAGTGACGCTAACATTCCCCCCCTCAATGATAAGTCCAAAATAACAACCAGAAACCATCTTCCAAGTTCTCATGCTGAAACTGTTGATCCTCAAAAACACTGCCTAAAAAACTGCCAAAGATGGATGATGAAAAAAACTCCAATCTGAAGAGAACATGAATCAACTGCAACTCTAATTCATCTCTGAATTTCGCTTGACGACTCCATCACGTGCCAAGCTGCAAAAGGATCCATCTCTCCTTTGCTTTCAATCAGCATCCTTTGTCCGCTGACAAAATGTTGATGACGACCACTAGCTGATTTTGTTGATGTTGTCGAAACTTTCAGTCTGACAGCCACCCTTAATTCCATTATCATTTTCCCCCTTTGTCAGCTAAAAGGGGAGACAATTATCTACACTTGATTTTTGAACTCCCCCCCTTAGGTGTAGGAGAGTTTCACTGGTGTACTCCCGCTTTCAGGTGCATGAGAATACCATCTTCAATTGACTGTTGGTTGCAATAGGTGACACTGAATTATGTTGTAAAACTTATATGATCGTTTTACTGTTGACCACCATTCCCAAGGATCAATCCATGCATAATTGATCTTTAATCTGGCAAGTTGGTGTTGTTTGCAGCATTTCTTTGATGAGTGATTCTGCTCGCCACAATGGTGATAAGGATGGAGATCAAAACAATGATCTTCCATGTGACATTTCCTTTGACAATGTTTGTATGTGGGTTTGTCTTCAACTTTCTCATGGCTTGTTGATGTTATTTGATCAATAAATCTTGCACGGATGAACTTGATCGGCTTAGAATAATCTAGGAAATGCAAGTTGTTTTCATCTTTGTCATATCCTAAACCTCGTCGATTTTTGTTACTTTATAGTTCTTCCCATGGCTTGATGATTGGTTTGGAAGAAGCAAGTTCAATTTGATCATGAACAACTTCTACACTTGAGGTTGTTTGGATGAGTGACTTGGAATCAACATCTTTATCTTCATCTATATGGTTGGAAGAATTGGAAGCATCACTCTTTTGTTACGACTCATCTCTTTGAAGTTGTGCCTCCAGTTGAAGGAACTCAATTGTTTCATGTGCCTGTTGTAGATTCATTGAAATATCAGCAAGAGTTGCTTTGTTGATTTGCACCATGTCTTCAACAGTTGAGAGGATCAAATTGTTAAGAATCTTTAACAACTGAATGCTTTTCGCCATGTGAACTAGCTGGAACTCACGCTCGCTTGCTTTTAATACTTGATGGATTTTTAGAACTCGCTCGCTTGAATGCTTGATCTTGCTTGCTTGAATTTTCCTAATGCTTGCTTGTAACACTTACGGGATTTGAACATCTCGCTCACTTGAATTCTTGAACTTGTGTGCTTGATTAGTATATCAATGGAATCATTGAACTCACGCTCGCTTGAATTTTGTACTAGGATGAGAGTGTCAGATACCACCAAAAATGAACCCAATGTTTACAATGACAAGTTCAAATGATATTGACTCACTTGAAGAGAATTGACTCACTTAATTGACTCAGTTGAGGAGAATTGACTCACTTTAACTCCTATAAATTCACAATTTGGGTGTCAGTTTCAACCGAGAATGCACCTTTACAATTCAACTCAATTTATTTGAATTTGTTTACAAGTTAACTTACAAATTATGATTTTGAAAGTTACAAAAAGACTAATTGTCGTTGAATGTTGATGTAATCTTTTGAAATGCATGAGTTTGTAGTTGTATTAACTTGATTTCCTTGCGTGAATTTGCTTGTTGATGTAGAATGATGATGTTGCCAACTTTAATTATGTGTTGTAATTGCCCAAATGCATGTGATTGTTTGTGCTTGATTGAATGCTCAATGCAACTTCTTAATTTCAGGTGCTTTGATTAATGTGCTTGTTTCATTCACTTGCTTTAGACTCCTTGTGTGTGTTAGATAAGATAATTGTAGTGTCAAAACTAGACACAAAATATGCACAATCAATCACTACAAAAGGTGTACCTAAGATCCCCTTATTCAATTTCAGGCAAATCTAGGACACATGAACACCACAAAAAATATGTCTTTATTAAATATTTGAAGTACATCATCTTTCATCTTAACAACATCTCTGTTGAAACTTCTTAAGCACAAAGTTTGAGAACTCCTTGGAGGCAAATTGTCTTCAAAATCTAGATGTTCACTGACTCAATCTCTCTCAAAGTAAAATATTACTTTGGATTACAACAATGACTTTCTCTATAAAAAAAATCACTTATCATTCCAAATACAAAACACTTATCGCTCCAAAATTACAAAAAATAATTTCACCTTATCACTCCACAAAATCACACCTTATCTTTCCAAAATAAAAATAAAAAATAAAAATTTAATTTTCGCCTTCATAAATTTCAACTCCATTCCCTAAACTAGGAGTCATCCCATACAAAGTACTACACCTTCTTACACCTTAAAAAAACTTTAGTTTAAAACTATTACACCTTCTCTCTCCATCACTTCAAAATATCAGTTACATAAAACAATTACAAATGCTACTTATCTCTCCTTGATTTTTTAAATCACTTTGAAAAAAGTGAATTAAACTTTTTTCTATTAAACATTCACCATACGTGAATAATGGGAAAATGCATTTGAATAATATTCACCATATGTATCAAAAAGTTTGTAATTTTATGGGCGCATACCTTTAGACAAGTCCTCCACACTAGAAATTTTCACCACAGCAGAAATCCGTGTCTTCACCAAGTGGAATGAGTCAAATCAAACTCCAAAATTTAAAATCAACGCTGCAAAAGTTATAAGAAAATGGTGTGGCACAATGCTTAATTTTTCAAGTACGTAAGCCACACTAATGCACATGATTCAGCCATGAGAATATCATAATACCTTACTTTCTGATGCCCGTAAGTCAAAGTTGAACGAAGCACCAATTGTATTGTTGATTGCCACAGTGATGGTTTCCGACTACTCACACTTTATAAATTATGTCAATTCAACATCACTCAATTTTGGAGGAGAGCAGTGCTTGATGGATTCTTCCACGCCACTGGTTCCATGTTGCAAACAGTTTCCATGTTGTCCAATGATCTTCCATGGTGCTATACACAATTTTTTCTGACCGAATAGGGCTGAATTGTTGTCTTACCAATCCATAATGAAGTTGCTCACACCTGCAGATTGATCTAAAAAAAATTCTGATGTAGAGGAAGAATCTGCAGATCTTATCCACTTTTGAATTGTTGAGATTACACAATTTTTTTGATGTCTCCAACACATAGGCTCAATTGATAATTTGTTGTTATATCAAATCAAAAAATGCATTTATTGTTAATTTATGGTATGTTCTATGCTTAGAGCAGTTTACTTCTCTTTCTTATTATTATTCACAGGTTAGCAATCACATGTGCATAAGTAAAGTGCAGATAGAACATTAAACGATCAACAGAAAACAAGCCAAGACAAGAGACACAAGATGTGGCGGCTAGCCAGGGACAAACCCCAGTCTGGGGAAACCCTTTGATCAAATCTTCTTTTATCTTCAATAATTCAGCAGAGAGAAAGAGTACATAAATCTGATTTACATCAACAACAGCAAACCCCAGATCAGCCCTAAACTAGGGCAACAAACCTTAGATCGAACTTGTCAAGTCTCTCCACCGGTGAATCGTTCACCGTGCACCAGTCCGAGACTTCGTCGTGCACCAGTCCAAGATTTCGCCACGCACCAGTGCAAGATTTCGTCACACACCAGAGAGAGAGAGATATGATGATCAGTGTGTCTGAATGAGGAAAAGACCTCCTGTATTTATACACAACAGTTGATGATTGAATAGATGCGACTGTTGGGCTTCTGAGCCTACATGAGTTACTGGTCGGCTTGATAATTATTCCATAATCAAAATAAATTCATATCTCCATAAATACTTATCGGAATCGGATGATCTTTAGATCAATCCTACACCTCTTGACGAGAAGAATCTAATGAAAATATTATCAGCCATGAATAAGATGACCCACATGGATTTTGGCCCTAGTTGCCAATTTTAACACTCCCTCTCAACTAGGGAGAACTCCATCTGCAATCTATCTGTCGGTCGCTACTATTCATCCATCAAATGCATTGCCCTGTACAGCTAGACCCCTGCTCTGCTCTGCTCTATCATGCTTGCTCTGCTCTATTCTGTTCTGCTCTGCTCTGTCTTGTTCTTCTATGCTTTGTTCTGTTCTGCCCTATACTAATCTGCTCTATTCTACTCTTCTCTGCTTTTGTCCAAATTATGAAGAAGAAGACATGATCGAGGATGTATCATACTGACTCAAAGTCAGTCTCAAAGTGTGTACCACTAGTCCCAGACCAGTCTCAACCAACCCGAAGTCAGTGCCATCTTGGGTACAACTCCTACCATTGGTCCCAGACCAGTATCATCCTCCACTGACTCAAAGTCAGTCTCAGAGTGTGTACCACTAGTCCCAGACCAATCTCAACCGACCCGAAGTCAGGATCATAGTGGGTACAACTCCTACCACTGGTCCCAAACCAGTATCATTGATCCCAGATCAATGAAGGTCATCCTAGCGTAGGGAGTACGATAGATACAGCGATGCGTCCATCGGTACTACTATCGTCCCTATCTTCATTTCCCTGCTCATTGATCAGATGATAGGTACTTCCCATGAGTCCCTCACTGCATGGGTAGGATGCCTCGACAGGAGAACTAATCACCCTGCTACAATTGTCATGGAGAACACATCATCCAGACCTCACAGGAGAACTTAATCATCCTACTACATTTTGTCATGGATAACACATCAGCCAGACCTCACCGAAGAACTAATCATCCTGCTACATAGTCACCACGGGGTGATACAGGGAAAGTTTTGATTCTTTTACCCTGTGGTCATATGTCGCTCCAAGAAGTACCCCGCACCCCCTCCTGGAGCTACAAGAGCTCCATACATCATACAGGACCCTCATCAGAGAGTTTCTGAACAACACCAAGTCATTCTCGGAAAGTAAAAAAATTGACCTTTCCTAGGGGCTTTGTCAGAATGTCGGTGACTTGTTCATCTGTACAGATATGTTGGAGCCTTATAGCTCCCCACTGCACCATATCTCGAATATAGTGATACTTAATATCGATATGCTTGGAGCAATCATGAAATACGGGATTCTCTGACAAACGAATCCCACTCTGGTTGTCACATAGGATCACGGTGGTATCCAGTGTAAATCCAAACAGCTCACTTAAGAGCTTTCGCAACCAGACTGCCTCATAGGAGGCCATGCTAGCAGCAATATACTCTGCCTCGGTGGTGCTCAAGGCCACCGACTTCTGCTTCCTGCTCATCCAGGATATCGGAGCAGATCCCAAGGAGAAACAGCACCCGGAAGTGCTCTTACGATCCACCACACTACCTGTCCAATCAGCATCAGTGTATCCAAGTAGTCTCACATCTCTGACAGTGTATCTTAACCCTGACAGTGTATCTTAACCCATAAGTGATTGTGCCACGAAGATATCTCAATAGATTCTTGGCAACAATCCAATGTATGCGGTGAGGTTCAACCATATGTTAACTCAACATGTTGACTGCGAAGCATATGTCTGGACGTGAGTTCACTAAGAACATTAATGCTCCGACGAGTTGACGATACTCAGTGGAATTTCGTAAAACAGGTCCAGCAACGCTACCGCTTAGCTTCTTAAAGTCAAGCTCCATCAGGGTAGTTACAGGCTTGCAGTCTACCATATCGAATCTTTCCAATATCTTCACCACATATTTTCCTTGAGATAGGAAAATTTCCCTTGGCTTCTGCCAGACTTCAAGTCCTAGGAAATAGTGCATCAATCCTAGGTCCTTCATTTCAAATTCAGAAGCCAACTTCCTCTTACATTTGTGAATGAGAGGGTCTACACCTGTTAGGAAGAGGTCATCCACATACAGCATCAGCGTGAGAGGTTTGTCATCTTCAACCTTGAAGTAGAGGTTAGGGTCAGCTTCACTCCTAATGAATCCCAACTTCATCAACTAGTTGCCGATCCTTTCATACCATGCTCGGGGTGCTTGCTTCAGCCCATAGAAAGCTTTCTTCAACCTGCATACATGAGATTTTTGATCATGAATCTCAAATCCTTTGGGCTACTCCACGTAGACCTCTTCTGGGATCGAACCATGCAAGAATCTTGTCTTAACATCCATCTGATGTAGATTCCATCCTTGTGAAGCCGCAAGGGCTATGATCGAGCAAATGGTGGTATATCTAGCAACAGGTGCAAATATCTCGTCATAGTCTATACCTTCCTTCTAAGAGAAGCCACGAGCAACAAAACGAGCCTTATATCTTTTCGTACTTCCATCTGTTGCATGCTTTATCTTGTAAATCCATTTAGAAGTGACAATTGTTTTGTCCTGGGGTCTGGGAACTACTTCCCAGACATCATTCTTCATAACAGACTCATATTCTTCGGTCATAGCATCTTTCCATACCTAATGTTTGACGACATCTGAGAATGATGAAGGCTCATTTTGTATGAGCGTGCTCATGATGGTCAGGTAACCCTGATATCTGTTGGGTTTCTTACTTTCACGAAAGGTTCCTCGAGGTGCAGTGTGTCCTTCAGCGTCGTCGAGTAGCCCCCTAAGCCAAGAGGGCCTCTTCCTGGAAGAGGAGGGCTCAGGTGGATCAATAGGATCCATGGGTTCTTCCACATCAGGCATTATTTCATCATTCTTCTCTTTTGATTCCCCGGTGTCGGCTTCTTGAGAGTTCCTCAAAGTCGGAAGGTTGTCCACCTTGCTGAGGGCCATATCTTCGTCAAAGGTGACACCATGACTAATCACGACTTCCCTTTGAACGACAACATAGATTCTATAGCCCTTATTATTTTCACCATAGCCCACGAAGACTCCTTTCTTTCCAGATGCACCCAATTTATTCCTTTTGTCTTTCGGCACATGAAAATATACAGGGCTTCCAAAAATTCTAAAATGAGATACGTCAGGTTTCTTACTAGTGAACATTTCTTCAGGAGTCTTGGAACCCAATGCTTGATGAGGGCACTGGTTGTACATATACAGCGGTGTTTGCAACTTCGGCCCATAGAAACTTCGAAAGTCTTTGATCATGGAGCATGGCACGGACAGCTTCCACAATCGTACGATTCTTTCTTTCCGCCACACCATTCTATTCAAGAGTATATGGTGTAGTAGTCTCCCTCTTGATGCTAGCCTCTTTACAAAAGTCATGAAACTTGTTAGACTCATATTCAGTCCCATTATCAGTCCTTAAGATCTTGATCTTCTTTTCAGTTTGATTCTCAATCAAGGCTTTGAAGTGTCGAAACCAAGAGAACACTTCATCCTTCCTTTTCAAGAAGTATATCCAAGTCTTTCAAGAATAGTCATCTATAAAAGTGAGATAATATAAATACACCCCCAAGGAGTTCACAGGCATCATACCAAATATGTCTGAGTGAACCAATTGTAATATATCGGAGGTCTTGGTTTGGCTTGAGGGGAATGGTCCCCTTTTGAGCTTTCCTTTGGCACATCCCGGACATACACCTTTTAATACTCGGAATTCAGGCATCCCTGTTACCATTTATCTTACATCGAGTAGAGCTTTATAATGAAGGTGTGCAAACCTTCGATGCCAAAGTTCACACTGAAGAGATGTGTCACAAGACATGACACCTAGCAGACTTCCACCGACCTGATATGATGAATCAACTCGAAACCCACGAGTGAAAGCATATTTAACATTATTTTTCCATACACGTACTTTGCCATCGCTGAAGGTCACCTTGTAGCCTTCGTCTTCCATTGCTGAGATGGACACCAGGTTCTTCTTGAGGTCAGGTACATATAATACATCCTATAAGTGGATCATATTACCTTGATTCAATTTAAAAGAGACATTGCCTACACCTTTCATGGGATATTTCATATTATCTCCAAGGACAATTTCCAGGTTAGTTTCTTTCTCTTTTAGATTATGGAGATCTTCCTTGTAACCAGTGAAGTGCCCTGATGCACCACTATCAATGAGCCAAATTCCCATTGACTCCGAAGGAGTAGAGGTAGATAGAGCAGCTGGCAAATAATATTCATCCTGCTTATTTTCAACAATGTTGGATTCATACCTGGAATTTCTAGCCTTCTTGAATGGTTGTCCTCTTCCTTGATTACCAACACTCCTTTTACTTTTTCTATTAAATTTGCCATTCCTTTGATTGCCATGAGAGGAATTTTGATCATCATCCCAGGGTGAGTTCTTTCTATTAGGGTACTCCTTCACGTAGTGACCTGGTTTATCGCAAATGTAGCATCGTCCTTTTCCTCCACCCTTAGGTCCAGCCTTTCTTTTTGATTTAGTCCCAGAATTATTTATTTTCTTAGCATGAGAAGAAAAGGCAACAGGAGGACCTTTAGGCATGGACATTTCTTGCTCTTTTTCCCTTGTTTCTTCTTGAATGCATCTAGCCATTAATTCCTCGAAACCAGGAATTACATTATTGTTTAGAAGAGTAGTCCTAAACACATACCATTCGGATGGTAATCCTCCAAGAGTTGTGAGTGCCATTTCCCTATCAGTAATAGTCTTCCCAATAGATAGAAGATCGTTCCTGATCTCGGTGATTCTTAAAAAGTATGCTTGCATACTCTCATCTTTGCCCTTCTTAATTTCCTTTAGCTTATTTCTAAGAAACAGAACTTGATTTGCATCATTAACTTTAAATAAACTCACCAGTCTATCGTAGATTTCCTTGGAGGTGTTCAGATCGGAGATGTAGGCCACCAAACGCTTGCCGATAGAACTCCAGATGATCTTCTTTGATTTGACATCGTTGGTTTTCCATTTGTTCCTAGCAGCAGCGGGTGCATTTGATGGAGGCTCAACAATATTGCCTTTCACATGGTCCAACACTCCTTGATCTTTTAAAGTTAGATCGATAGACATCTTCCATCCGTGATAGTCAGCTTTCTCACAGAGCTTGTCTTCGACAAGGAAGAGTGTTGAGGACCCCATAGTTCTTTTAGGATGAGCCTTGCCAATCTTCTCTTTCGTGATTGCTCTTGCTCTTGCTCGAGCTTTGTCTTCACCTCAGCTCTGATACCATGTTAATTTATGGTATGTTCTATGCTTAGAGCAGTTTACTTCTTCTTCTTATTATTATTCATAGATTAGCAATCACATGTGCATAAGTAAAGTGCAGATAGAACATTAAACGATCAACAGAAAACAAGCCAAGACAAGAGACACAAGATGTGGCGGCTAGCCAGGGACAAACCCCAATATGGGGAAAACCTTTGATCAAATCTTCTTTTATCTTCAATAATTCAGCAGAGAGAAATAGTACATAAATCTAATTTACATCAACAACAACAAACCCCAGATCAGCCCTAAACTAGGGCAACAAACCTTAGATCGAACTTCTCAAGTCTCCACCGATGATTCATTCACCGTGCACCAGGCCGAGACTTCGTCGCGCACCAGTGCAAGATTTCGTCGTGCACCAGTGCAAGATTTCGTAGCGCACCAGTGCAAGATTTCGCCGCGTACCAGTGTTAGATTTCGCTGCACACCAATGCAAGATTTCGCCGCACACCAAAGAGAGAGAGAGAGAGATGAGATGATCAGTAGGTCCAAATGAGGAAAAGACCTCCTGTATTTATAAGATGATTGAATAGATGTGACTGTTGGACTTCTGAGCCTATATGAGTTGCTGGTCGGCTTGATAATTATTCCATAATCAAAATAAATTCATATCTCCATAAATACTTATCGGAATCAAATGATCTTTAGATCAATCCTACACCTCTCGACTAGAGGAATCTAATAAAAATATTATCAGCCATGAATAAGATGACCCACATGGATTTTGGCCCTAGTTGCCAATTTTAATATTTATTCATGGGTTTGCTAAAGGCATAGTGACTGAGCAAGAACAACAACAATTTGACATTGAAGGGATGTCGCGGGAGGCAGCGTGGAGGGTGGCTCAAATGGAACGTAAGTGCAAAGGCCTATGCAGGAGTTCAAGGAGAATGGGCTCACAATATTTTAAACACAGCTTAATAGCAATGAACTCGGACTTCTATGCAATTGTTTTCCTTAGTCATATTCGACAACAACACATTAAATTTATTTTTCATTGCGCTAACAGATAATATTTGGATTGAAAAGAATTAAACATAATATAAACCTGAGAGAGAAACAATGTCGCTAACAAAGAGATGAACCCAACTGTCTCCTTAGCTAAAGAAGTAAGGGTTGTAGCATTAATCCTTCTATGCCCAAGGAAAAAAACGAAGAGACAGAGCTTTGCTACAAAAAAATGCAGGTCACTTCTATGCTACAAGTATTGCACATTAGTCTCAATATGGTCTTCAAGTTGTTGGCTCAGTTTTACACTGAGAGTTGACACTCGTTGGAAGGAAATTCAGAAGTAAAAAAAGGCGTTTGATTGGAAGGTGTTTTGTTCTTCTCCTTCTATTAACGTCTTCTTTTGAAGTCAAAGGCATGACATCCTCTGTCAACGCACCTCAACCCCTGCTAAAGGATGCGATGGTGAAACAACAAAAAAAAATGCTTCACTCCATGGTTCTTCAAATTTGACTCGACCTCTAGTCACTTGTTTAATGTTCCATCTCCACAAGAAAACAGAAAACGCTCCCGGTCAATTAAACAATACTCCTTTTTCAAGCTCCTATAAAATGCCACCATCCTCGGAAATCAGATTAGCAGAATCTAACTTCATTCATCGGAATCAGGCCCTCAACTCCACACAGTCCGCCACTTTCAGTTCAACCACAACACAAATTCAACTTCAACCGGGTGCTCCAAATTTTCTTTTCTCATTGGGAAATCCTTCATGGTCCCTCATGTATGTTGAGGTTTCTGTCAATCAGCCACAAACCAGAAATTCACAAATCCAAAACTAATTCTGCAACCATATTCAACTTCAACATTTGCTCAAAAAACTACAAAGAAACCATAGTGTTTGAATGCACAATCGATTTCTCAAGAGGCTACTGCTCTGATACCACATGTAGAATATTAAACAAAATTAACGCACATGAAAAAATACAAGAGACATAGATATGGCGGAAAACGCCTCAGCCTTACTATATTCCTATCATAATGCAATGTACAAATAATAATAATAGTACAAATAAATACATGGGGAAGTTTGTCTCAAGATTGTACATTTATCTTGGACATTATGGTTCAGCAAATCTCTCAACCAAACACTAATCTAGGAGCCCAACTAGTTGGAAAGAATCTCTCAACCAACTAGGCCTAAACTGACTCCTAACCATGAGGAACAAACTCAATCTAGAAAGGTAGGATTAAATCCAACTTTCTTGATTTTAATTAATTTAATTGTTTTGGACTTAGATTTGTTTTCATCACATGAGAGTGAGGCTAACACCTTGTGCAATATATGTGGTAACACAACCTATTACAATTTACACCTCATATTGTATGGGGTTTTGCTCTATGATTTTCATCACATCAATGGTGTTTGTAATTGGCATCCATGGAGCATTTGAATGGACTTGGAGATACGAACTTTCATGGAAACTTTTCTCTACTCGATAGGGGATTATTTCATGAAGATCTTTGGTGGAGAAGGTTCACTTCTCTATGGTGTATGGTCATCTTATGGCTTGGGTAAACTTACATGCCTTTGCTTGAATGACAGCTCTCTTAACATATGGATGCTTGCAACATCATGTCTCATACTCCTTGGAGCATAGTAGTGACTATGTATGATCTGAGATGTGAGATGCAGCGAAGTGTGGAATCTTCCCCGCAATCAGGCCCACTTAGCTTACTAATGAATGATTAACTCCTACTTGTGGACCAATAATAATATCTGAATTATATGATGGATTTGTAATAATGTAGACCAACCATAGAAATCTACAGAAGAACCAAAGATGTAAAGAAAAGATAGAAGTTAGGGATGAAGATTGTTTAAGAGATTCATGGAAATATGTAACAAGATACTAGTGGATATAGTTATGCATATGGTTGAACTAAACATATAATTATGGCATAGTTGTTATAGTCACCTATTGTTATATAAATGGACCTGTTGCCACAAAATCTAGTAGGCCTTGGAGAGGGGTACCGTAGTGGGCTAACATTAGACCAAGTGACAACAATGGGTTGATGGCCCACTGTCACCATATGCAAAACCCCCTACTCATCCCGAATTTTCACTAATGGGAGGAGTCTTAGTATGTTAGAAGGTCATCTAATAGGTATTTTATAGTTAAGGTGAAAGGTGACACAATGGAGTATCTACAAGAAAGGCATTATTTAGGCTCAAGGCTCCCAAAGGAGGCAATTCGCTTTCTTTGTAGAGACCTATGGGATGAAGCACAAGACCTAGGGCTTGTTTTCTTAGTTGGGTGTTGGGGTGGCCAAAGGTCAAGGCAAGGACAAAGGGTTTCCAACGATGTACATCAACAAGATCTAGGCACATGAAACCCACAAGCAAGCCCCTAAGTTGAAGCAAAACTAGACTAGGGTGTCACCTTAGGGAAAACAACTAGGGAAAAGAAATTTATAGACAAGATTGAAGTGGATGTGCCAACCAAAAGAAGATTTTGTAGAAAATACCCTCTCTTGATGTTTAGGCTCTCCAATCCCACAAATATACCTTGCCTATGGATTTGCACCAAGTCCTAGTTAGAAAGCTTATCCTTAAAGGCACCAAATTTAGAAAATAAGGATTTGTGGACAAAAGTCAAATTTGATCACCAACAAAATGGACTAGTATGTTGTTCCTTAGGAGTATGGAGTTTATGATATGATAAATCAGCCAAGAAGTTGCTAAGGAGGTTGAATTCCTGATTGCCTTGCAACAAAAATTCAAGCATTACCTATGCAAAGGATAATGGAATTTTCATGGGAGAGCTAGTTAAAGTTCACCATTAGGACATTCATTCACATATTATGTATGAGTAATGCATGCAATATATAATCTAAATAGCCTTCAATAAATTAGGACACAACAACAAAACCTAGATTCAACATTATTCCATACATTAGACATGCAAAAAGAAAAATATTCAACAATAGGTACACTTACAAGATAACATGCAAAAGATTCCATCCATTGATCCAATGAATAGATCCAAAGACAAAGGATTTAGCTCCAAATGTCAAAAAGCATTCATAGATCCCAAATTCTTCACAAGGAAAGAAGTTGAATCGCTCAAGAAGGCCAAAATTTCAAGTGATGTGATGGTGGTTTGATACAATGAATGATTCGTCTACTTATATGAGTAATTTGAGTCCTAATTTTAGCCTAATTCCCCTGAAAATCATAAAATAATGTGCTACTTACAAGCTAAGCCACAAGCCCACCTAGTAGCCAATGAATAAACATAATGCTAGCCCACATGTGTAAGTCATAAGAGAGAGAAAGGATGATGCCACGAATGTGTGATCCCTTCTAGGGCTAGTGTTGAGGCTTCTTGGTAACAAGATGTGAGAAGAAGCCCTCTAAAATCACTTCCTAAGGGTTGGCCCTTAAGTCTCTGCCAATGGTCCTTTATGGACTCCAATTTTGATCTTGGGCAGAAAACTAGTCTCATGGGTCTCGATGTGTTCAAAATCCTTGTCTCCACTACAATGTTAGGGCCTTTGAAGGTTGTGCTAGCCCTCCCATTTCTCAAGGCATGAACCCGTCCTCCTCTAGGCCCTGGATCAGTTGTCAATCCCTCATGAAGTGTTAAGCCGACTAAGGGCGGGCTTGGTCCAAATTCATCATCCCATAAAAGTCATCAATGTAGGGCAAAGTGCTAGAACATTGTGGGGGCAAAGTGCTAGAACATTGTGGGTCCCCACAGATACGTATGATGCTCTACTGTTGCTTGGAGTCCCATGGCTCTCAACTCTCCACCTGTGGGCGTCAATATGCTCCTCTAAGAGACTTGGGCCCTAGTTAAGTTCCCAACCATGGTCGTGGAACCAACTGACAATTACACACAATATCTAATGCTAGCAACTACATCATTAGGTACATTTAATCATTTTTTCATCTAAGAAAACCAAGATTGAAAGTAATGGGCAACTTGAAACTAAAAAGAGGGCTTCCCTTCCAAAATTAAGGCTTTGAACTCGCAATGGTGTTACCTCCCTAGGTAGGAGCAGCTAATAGACCACCCCATTAAGCATTTCCAGCCCCTAAGGAGAAACGAGATGTCCTTGGTCCACCCTTCGATCGATAGGTGTCATGTGAATAGTGATGGAACAAAGGGGAGAAGACTTCATGGCCAAGTGCATGGTCAAAGGGACTAGCTATGATGGGCTCCTCATCCTGAGTGGATAGATGCAGGGAGGACGCAATCATGGATGCATGAGTTACCAACTCAGCCTTTGCTTTTCCACCCCTCTTGTGCACCTTTTACTTTTTCTTCTTTTTCTTTGTATTGCTACTTGTAGCTCAAAGGGTTAGAGCTTGCTTTGTATGACGTATAGCAGTTATTCCCTCCTTAATGGCGAGGAAACTCATTGTCCACCAGAGGTTGATACATGCAAGGGTTCCTTCTCATAATATCAAGAGAAACATATGCTCAGGAATTGTATGATGGCCATAATGCGGGAGGTAGAGCTTCCCACGTGCTAATGTGAATGTCCCGACCATCTTTTGCATTTTGATCTTCTTTCTTTTTTTTTTGCTTGTGGCCATCATATGCTTTTTCTTGTTCTTTTAGTTGCATCAACCTCCCAAGGCCAAGTTCCAGGCCCTACCCAAGTATGAGAATGTATGGTGCTAAACCCCAGAGAACCAACAATCAGTTGAACTCGAAGAAGGGAGGTGGAATATGGGGTTCATAATGTGAGATGGAAAGTGCTAAGTATGGAATAGGAAAAGATGGGACTACGCTATCTCAATTGGGGTTTCCCAAGTAGTGCCCCTCCTATACCCATTGAGCCATTAGGGGAGGTCCCACTAGAATAGGGTGAAGGATTGACCCCACCCCCCCCAACATTCAAGGCAAGGGAACAAGATCACATTCAAGATCCCTCTTCCTTCCAAGCTACCCCATAATCCATGTCAAATGCACAAAATACAAACAAGCACAAGCACCTGATTGCAAAATGAATAAAGTACCTTTTGATCAGAAGCCCACCTTCCAACGTGTGCTCTTGCCAAATGCGCAAAGAAACATATGAATGATGCAGGTGGCAGAGATATGAATGGCACATCATCATCGACTACTAGTGGTTGTTTGTTAGGTCTCTATACTACTAGTGTAACCCCTAATGTTATTAGTGCAACCCCCTTATTATATTTTTGTGCCCATGTAGTCTCCATATTGTTATTATTGTGCCCCATAGAAGCCCACTATTGTTATTGTTGGCTGCCAAATGGAAGAGATGATAGGAGAAAAATTTCTCCTATTAGGTCACCCACTTTTAGTGGGTAAAGGACTAGTTGTACAATAGAAATACATATGGGAATGGTTTAATTTGATTCTCCCCTTTGGTGGTTTCTTGAGTGTAAACTCTTGATATCCCTTGCTTCTTATATGGTTACGTATATTTGTAGTTGACAAGTGTATCAAGGGACCATCACTAAGTGCCATTGTCAAGGGACCAGCTAATGGAGGTCCACATCCTGAGTATATAGATGTAATGGAAGGAACAATTGCGAATGCATGAGTTACCACTTTCCTTGGCCTACTTTTTCCACCCCTCTGGTGCACTTTTTACTTCTTTTTTATAACACTTTATATTGTGCATACTTCAAGGATCAAAGCTTTCTCTTTATGATATAACATTTATATTACCCTTTAAAATAAGTTAGTGTCTCACTCATCATGGTTGGGACATGCAAGGGCTCGTTATGATGAGATAGAGCATCAAGTGCTCGAGAACCAGGTGATGGCTAATGAGGGGGGTAGAGCTCATGCTAAACATTTTCCCACATCCTAATTTTGTCCCAACCATCCTTTGCATTTTTAACTTTTTCTTGTGGCCATCTTATGCTTTTTCATTCTTTTAGTTGCATCAACCCCCAAGATAAATTTTTACGACTCTACTCAAGGATGTGGATGTGTGAATGCCAAATCCCGATAAACCAATGATTGTTAACCCGAAGGATGAAGGTAGTATCAAGGGAATGATGAAAGAAGTCAAATATGGAATGGTGATGGACACGTTACTTCAATCCACATTTCCCAAGTAATGCCCCTCCAATAACCCTAAGGTCTTAGAGGAGGTCCCATTCAACTAGGGCAGAAGACTAACCCTCCCAAGAAGGTGAGAGAACAAGTTTGCAGTCAAGATCAGTCAATCATCCTGATCACCCCTTCATCAATGTTATAATGCACAAAACATTGAGTAAAAGCACTTGATTGAACAATGGTTAAAATACATGTTGAGTGGTAGCCCACCATCATTCAAGAGAAATGGCGGATGGTGACAGGCACATGACTGATGCAAATGGGGAAGGAATGTGGCATATCATTGTCGTTGAGCAATGTGTGTGGTTGTTGGTTGGTTAGCTGATTATCTAAGATAGGAGAAAATGTTTTCTCCTATAGGGTTACCTATTTTGGTGGGTAACATTCCCAATGTGACATTGTTGATAATAATGATGGAAGCAACAAAATTTGATGTTATTTCACCTATAACTGGCGATGGAAATAGGTTTGGAGTGTCGATTCAAACTTGATTGAGGTCGATGAAATGTGTGAATCCAAATTAAAAGAAAAAGGGGCAAGGAGATGAGGAGATTCAAGATCATTGCCACATATCCCATTATCTAGCCCACTAAATGTTAAGGAAAAACACACAAATTTACTATTATGGTCCATAATCTCACCAGGAATTGCTCAAATTCCATTGAGAACTCATTGTCCAAAGGTGGAGCCAAGGCAGGTCTAGCCTCAAATGAATCTATATGCCTAGAAAGGAACAAAAGGAAACACTCTTTTTTTTTTCTCTACTAAAGAGCAAAATAAAAAAATAGAAACCTAGACTGAGAGGGACAAACGAAGATACCTCCCAAAGAACTAATGGTTGCAGTAGAAATTGCCACTATGGCGAGAGGGTTGCCACATAATTTTGAACAACCAAAATGATTCAACTAACAAGAGTTAACAAATATTGAAAGGATTGGCTACTTTTAAATGTTTAAGTGAAGATTACTTCTATTCAAAGAATCAACAACCATGGCATTCAACGTTTTAGGTGGAGAATTAGCCTACAATGAGAATTAACTCGTTCGAAAAGAGGTGTAATACTCAATAACTATATTTTTAGTAAAATAGGTAAATTAAGAAAGAACTTACGTAGATCATATTTATATATATTGTGCATGTGCATTGATATTTGAGGTTATGCATGTCTGATGCACATGAATTGTGAGGGTTTATGAAAGTTGAGACTATTCCTTTCAAAAGTAAATAGGAAGGGCATGTATGATTATATGTGAGAGGATCCTCATAAATGATTAATATGCTTAAAAGCTTAGACACATGGTAATTAAAGCCCTTGCATAGTGTGTGATGAGTTCAATATTTGAGTCAATGATTGTAATGTTCCTTTATCTAGAATTCCTTATGGCATGGATAGGATGAACTTTCAGAGTTGGCAGCAGACAAGTCACAAGTACAGGTTGGCATCCTCAGTGGGCCCAGGGGCTTTTGGAGGGGCTTTGAGGAGTTTCTATGACGTCTGATGGCATTCACTTGATATATTCCATCATCCGCACAATTTTCCTTTCGTTCTGTGGCATTCCGACAACTTAAAAAAAACAGAGTTATTAATGGGCCTGACTCAATTAATTACGCTTAAGATGGCATTTCAAGAGGAATACTTGGCAGAACACCTTAGTTAATAGCTCGATGGAACCGGAACGAGAAGATATATAGGACGGGATGGTTAGAAGTGATTTTCAGTGACCTGAGGAGACACGGTGGCCAATTTACCCTTTTCCCACATTAAAAATAATATTTTAATTGAAATAAAAGAGGGAAAAGTGCTCCATGATTAAAATAATAATAAAATTGGAGGTTCTAGATGGGTCCATCATATTTATAAGAGAGGAGGAGGCTAATGGAGGACATCTTGGATTTGATATTTCTTCTTGTGTGAGAGGTTGGGAACTCAGTTCTCTACTTCCTTGGTAGCCCTAGGATGGAAACCCTAGGGTGATTTAGTGAGATTGGGCAAGCACCCATCTCCCCTTGGTGTGAATTCATCCGAAATTCACAAGAGAGCTTAGCAGTGGAAGTTCAGTTTAGTTTTGAAAGCTGATGCAGTGCAACAGATTATCTTCGAGGCCAGCATTAATCTCAGCTATTTTGGTTGTATATGCATTTAACCCCAATTTATCCATTATAATAAAAGCTAGGAATTTTCCTGTTCATTTTATCATTGGCTTGTAGTGCTCTATTTGTTTTATTTTACATGTCAATCTTTTGTTAAATGAATGATAATTTAATGGTGAAATTTGGGTTGAGTTCGATTTCTGTAAATTTCGCAAAATATCCTGTTTGGAACATTATAGTGGTATCAAAGTTGGTTTTCCTGCCAGCCTGATGGTCTATTGCAGATCAAATTTGGAGAAGTTTGAGGATTTATTTTGAAGGTACCAAATTTTATTTGCTGGAGAAGCCAAAGACCAAATCCGCTCCACAAATTGTTGTTTCGTGAGCAAATTGTGTAATGATTATTAATTAATCGACGAATTGGAGTCTAATGTCCGAGAAATAAATTAAAAAACCGTCAATCAAAAGGGTCGAATGCATAGTTGAATTATTCTAAAAGGGCCTATTATTATTTTGTTTTTTTTTAAAGAGCCAAAATTATCGCTTAAAGGGTCGGGCCCTAAAGGGTTTACAATAAATTTTGTTGAAGGCTGATTATAAGCTTGCAAAGAAACTTGCATTATTGGTGCAGAGCCAAGTCCATCATTTGACCAAGGCCACACGGTTTACTAAAAGAGGCCGAAGCCTAAGATTATCAGTCCAACAGCAACCATATTTGCGTCCATGAGGTCAATTGACTGGAGTTGGGTGCCATCAACACGTATTATTGGATTATCGCACTAGCATGGGCCAAAAATTTACCCAAACAAAATTTCATTGTTATTTGTTTAGGGAAGTTTCAAGTTGTAGCAATCATTTATCTCAGCGTTGAACCGACTAAATAGCAGCAAGTAATCCATAAGGCACGCAGGATTTCAAACCAAGACTAGTTGTCGGAACGTGTCATGCACAAAGTTGTATCAAATTTCTTATAAGGTGGAGGGGCTGAACAAATAATTGGAGCGTTGACTGTGAGGCCGAGTCAACGTAATGAATCAAGGCAGAGTCGCCTAGAGTTGAGTGAGTCTCCATTAAGCCGAGCATCATCACCTAAGCGGAGTCTGCAATCGGTCAACAAATAGTGTTAGGATTGCGGCATACAAAGGAGTCGACATCATTCTTCTGAGGGGAGCCGCATGGTCATCCAATGGGAGAGCAAATTCACAGGGAACAAAACTGTGAAGACGCCCTCCTCTCACCATGCCCGACCAATCGACAATCCTACCATAGCGTATTTGCAAATGACTAAGTTGAGCATGATGACCAATTGAAGTGCTGACTTGATCAATGGTTGGTTGCATAAGTATGCACCATCGAAAGAGATCAGGCCATCAAGAGGTGTTGATTCCCATAGACGAGCCACCATCGAAAATTTTTGTTGATCAAACTGAATGACAAAAGGCCACAATTGGAGCCGCAAATTTTAGCGGAAAGTACAAACATGTGGAAATTCAAATTGGTCGAGTTTTGTCTAGGCAAGGGGCCGAGAGTGTTTGTGATGTAGCAAGAGGAATACGTACAACTCCTGCATAATGCATATGACAAAGATTCAATGTCCAAGAATGGTGTGATTTGCATAAGCTCGTGATCTGAGACAAAGTATGTTGACACTACGTTGGTTTGATAGGATATTGGATCGTGACAAAGAGTGTGACTGCAAATTGATATGGATTGATGACACAAGGACTAAAGCGTGTAGATCTGAGGATAAAGTCATGGCTGCAAAATTTATTAACTGAGTTGTGGGGGTCGATTCCTCATTTTGTCTAAAGTTAATTAAGGACGAGATAATCTTTGGTAACTGATAATGCCATTTAATAACTATTATTATTATATCAATTATGTTTTCTCTTGCGGTTATGATGCAATTTCATAAATTTAATGTTGATACAATATATTCATATGGTGAAACATACCTTTAGCAAATTGTTATCCTCTGAAGTGTGAGTCAATGAGAAATGATGGGTCTGTGGATATCGTGCTTGCTGAGCTTAATGTCATTGTCAAGTTAGTATCTTGAAGTGTTCTCATAAGTGTATGTCTGTTGTAATAAGAACCAAAGAAATTTTTGAATCCTGAGCACATTCAAAAGCGATATATTTCAATGGGTCGAAACCATTTTGTTGTCATCCTTGAGGGCAGTTTGTCTTCCATGTTAGGGTCTGGGTTACTCAAATTGATATTAGATGGAGTCTTAATGCTCGTATGAGTTGTGTCTATTGGGCTATGATCTCAGTTTTGTCGGTGTTAAGCCAGTTGGTCATTATTGTATGTTGTCAAAGTCTTGATGTACATGTCACCATCAAACAAAAACATGGATCAAACCTTCATAAACTCCCTTAATAAACTACAGCAACCATCTACAAATCCTTTTCTGCGGGGATACCCATCTTGCTACAGCAGGGGCAACCACAAAAAGAGCATGAATTGGGACACAAAAATTTTAAACTTGGGACATATTTGAAACACATGAGGGTCACATGGAAAGTCTTTTTTAAACTAGATGAATTGGATGCACTCCTTCCAAAGTGAGCCAGTTAGAAGGGAAGAAACTAATTTGGGCTCTAAAACCAACTATGCTTTCTCTCATACAACACAAGTTCTTGGAGGAGCCTTGTGAAGGGGTTAGACTTCCAGTTGCATTTTGTCTCCGTAACATCATGAGACTAACCGCCCCTATAGCTCCTTACAATGATGATGTTATGAGGAGAGATTTCAACCTGATAGTAAAGACTTTCCAAGACATTGACAACAATGCAAGCTCTACCTTTGGGAGGAGGCTTAAGATTTTAAAAGTCATGGCCATGGTCAGAACAAATGAAATCATGCTTGATCTGGAGTGTGATGGCTTGATTCATCAGATGTTCCAATGCTTCTTTAGCATTAGGAAACATCATCCTGACACGATCATAACACATATGCAGTCCATTTTGTCTTCATGTATGGGAGGTCGTGATGCCATCTACAAGGAGTTGCGGACTAGATTATTGAGCATTTGGAGGAGAGAACAACTAGTCTCACCTGCTGCTTATGAACTAGCAGAAAGGTTGGTTGAGGAGAACATTGAGCTGCTCAGAAGACAGTAGACCAAGGAGGAGTTGCTCAGATTTGGTGGGTCATGCAACAAGAATGAGCTGAGGAGGAAGGGACTTTGCTTCATTTGCAACGGACCATGGGGACCTGATCACTCATGCTTGAGTGACACTGAGGAGATCATAGAGGTAGAGCTGGTGGAGATTCCTTCTGACCATCAGGGTGAGGATTCTTATTCTTTAGATGGGTCCATGGGTCCATACGAGGATGCCTCCGAGGAGCATGAGTCATGTAGAGTTGTTGACAACAGGCCAGATTTATATGATGAGCAATTAGTGGACCCTGTCGGGGACATTCAGGATGATGAGTCACTAATAATGAGTTAGCATGAGTAGCATATGGTGGAGCCTAAATCAACTGAAGAGGAGGATGCACACAGTATGCATGATGAGCTTTTTGGAGAGAGCCAATTGGAGGTTCATATTGAGCCCGTGATGGAGGAGGATGGGTAGCCACCCTTGGGATCAACTATTGATGAGGAGTAGGCAGATGTATAAACAACTAGCAGGGTCGTAGTATCTACAAACACCTGCCCTCAGGAGGTGCGAGGGTCTGACGCGATAGCTTTGCAGGAGGTTGGTAGACTGGAGGAGCGTGGGGTGTCCAGTCTGATGAGGGTCGATCCTTTTTAGATGGTGGTGCATCCATCTTTGGGCTGACCCACTAATTAGGTGCAGGTATTTGCACAGGCAGTTGGCAGAGCTACAATACTTTCAAGGAGCATCCCTCTACATGAGTACATAGACAAGGCTTGTAGCACATCTTGCCCACTTTTGCCTATTATAGAGCGAGGGGCAAGTTTTCTTAGACAGATCTTGTTGAGCAAGGACCCATATCAGCCTGATAGATTTGTTCCTTACACAGGTGTCCGTGCATTGGATCAGAAAGAGATCATGAGTTGGTACCCTATTGATGGAGTATCGTTTTTAGTCAGGAGCATTGCACTGCAAGAGCCCTTAGATGTGAGGAAAACTACATGCTCCAGTTGGCAACAAGATGTAGTTTGGCCACTCATCGGTATTTCAGCACAGCATCAGCATGGTGAGATTGACCTCGGTCTATGCCAAGGGTTGGATTGGAGACAGGTGATGAGTTGGTACACGGTGGATGGAGCAGCACTCATGGTTGGATTTATCGCCCAACAGGGGCCATGGAGAATTGATACTTATTCTTGGTGGAATTGGGATCCAGGAGGATTGGTTGATGACGGGTTCAGTCAGAGATTGGTTTGGGATCTGGGCATTGAGGGGTCCATTTATGGTGGGTTGACACAGAGGCATACCATCACCCAGTGGTTTGTATGGGATCTGGGCATTAGGTCTCAGTTACATTGGGTTACTAGACTAGTCCAAAGGTTCGAATTGCTTGAGGGCAAGCAATCTTGGGGCAGGAGGACTTGTAATGTTCCTTTCTTTGGTATTCCTTATGGCATGGATAGGATGGACTTTCAGAGTTGGGGGCAGACAAGTCACAGGTGCAGGTTGGCATCCTCAGCGCGCCCAAGGGCTTTTGGAGGCGTTTTGAGGAGTTTCTATGAGGTCCGATGGCATTCATATGGTATATTCCATCATCCACGCAGTTTGCCTTTTGTTCTATGGCATTCCAAGAACTTTCAAAAAACAAAGTTATTAATGGGCCTAACTTAATTAATTACACTTAAGGTGGCATTTTGGGAGGAATACTTGGAAAAACACCTTAGTGTAATAGCTCGTTGCAACCAGAACGAGAAGATCTACAAGACAATACTGTTAAAAGTGATTTTCAGTGACCTGAGGAGACATGGTGGCCAATTTACTCTTTTCCCACATTAAAAAGAATATTTTAATTGAAATAAAAGAGGGAAAAGTGTTGCATGATTAAAATATAATAAAAATGGAGGTTCATCAGATTTATAAAAGAGGAGGAGGAGGCTATTGGAGGACATCTTGGATTTGATATTTCTTCTTGTATGAGAGGTTGGGAACTCGGTTCTCTACTTCCTTGGTAGCCCCAAGACGGAAACCCTTGGGTGATTTAGTGAGATTGGGCGAGCACCCATCTCCCCTTGGTGAATTCATCCGGAATTCACTGGAGAGCTTAGCAGTGGGAGTTCAGTTTAGTTTGGAGGTCGGTGTAGTGCAGCAAATTATGTTAGAGGCCAACGTTCATCTCAGCTATTTTGGTTGTATATGCATGTAACCCCAGTTTATCCATTATAATAAAAGCTGAGAATTTTCCTGTTCATTGTGCCATTGGATCGCAGTGCTCTGTTTGTTTTATTTTACATGGCAATCTTCTATTAAATGCATGATAATTTAATGGTGAAATTTGGGTTGAGATCGATTTCTTCAAATTTAGCAAAATATCTTGTTTGGGACATTTCAATGCTCATGGTGGAGATCCTCGAAAAATGCTTAGACTTTTTGACTTTTCCATGTAAGGGTGGTATCATTATTGTAATTTTGTAAAAAGGTCCACACTAAGTTCAAAGTTCAAAGTCAGTGATGAAATGAACAAGTCAAATCAAAGTTGAAGACAAGTTCACGTTGAGACACTAGCGCCACAATAAAAGTCAAGTGCAATTGTGGCTTAAAAGAGCCTAGTTATAAAATGTAATCTTGCTAATGTAATCAACTCTTGGTAAATTGATAGTGAATGTCAATGTCAAGTCAAGTTTAAGTTTTGCAAATCGTGACATCGGTGCATCAATTAAGTTTTCCAATCTAATGTCATAGTCTTGTTGGATAGAGACGTTACTCCAGCAAGAAACATATTTTTTATGCGTATTGTTACCCACCAAAAGTGGATGACCCCTAGGAGAAACTTTTTTCTTGTTTATCTATTCCAACCAGCAAGTGACAACCCATGAGAGCCACTAGTAGGCAATGACGATACTCCATTTATGTCTTTGCCACCTACATCAGTCATATGTTTCCCCACCAATTTTCCAAGAGCACATGTTGGAAGGTGGGCTTTTGATCAAAAAGTGCTTTATTCATTTTGCAATCGGGTCTTTTTGCTTGTTTTTATTTGGGCATCTTGACATGGATTACGAGGTAACATAGAAGAAAGAAGGGTCTTGGTCGTGATCTTGTTCCCTCTCCTTAAATGGGGCGTTAATTTTCAATCCTAGTCCAATGAGACCTCCTCTACTGGCCCATATAGGAAGGACACTACTTGGGAAGTCATGATTGAGATAGTGTAGCCCCATCTCTCCCTATTCCATACTTACCACTTTCCATTTTACATTATAATCCCCTACTCCACCTCCCTTCTTCAAGTTTAACTCACCATTGATCCTCTAGGATTTGGCACCCACATATCCTCATACCTAGGTAGGACCTAGAAATGTACCTAGGGAGGTGGATGCAACTAAAAAAATTGAAAGAGCATATGATGGCTACAAGAAAAACAAAAGAATAATCAAAATGCAAAAGTGTTGGAAATAATACTAGGAGGGGGGGTGAATAAGTATTAGCAAATCAATAACCTTTTCATTTCCATACTTAGATTCATATACGCTACTTCAGTTCAGTATACACGCGTGTATACGCAACTGTGTTTAATGCAACTAGCATATATCCAGTAAACTTATGATTCAGTTAGTTGATCTTCAATGAGTGCATCAAAACATTATTAATCATATGAACAATAAATAGGTGCAGTAAAACAGAACAGATCATCACACATAAGAAGCACACATGAACACCATGATATAAGGTGGAAACCCAATGTGGGTGAAAACCACCTGGTGCAATTCGTCTCTATCTTCTTTTAATAAGAAACTTCTTTTTACAATATTTTTGTATTGGTGTAGTCTTATACCAATACGCAGGCTTCTACCTACAGAAGGCTACAACCTTCTCTCATTCTCTAGCTTCTTCTGCAAGGGAGCTACAACTCCCTTAGCTTTTGTACTAGCTGATGTACTAGTACGTAGGCGCTGACCTACAGAAGGCTACAACCTTCTCTTTTCTTCAGGGACCACATTTCATAAATTTTCAGACTGGATCTATCAATACAAAATAATCACCACTGCAATACAACCATCAACTCTGAATCACACAACAACTAAATCACTAAAACCCTGTCATCAAAACATACTCACCAGAACACAGAGCAGAGCCCAGAACTCTGTAACAACCACTAGAACCCACAGCAACCTCAAATATCAAATCTCATAATGTATACGCTACTTGACTGTGTCGAACCAGCGTGTATACGCTCTTTCACCAGAGGTAACCCGCATACAAATCTGAAAATAATTACTTATACCTTCGCTGCAATTTTCAACTTCAGGTATACCCAAAACATAATATATAAACGATAAGGCATGCGTCAGTATTCAGATCTATTCATGATCATACCATATAATGATAATGCATTTTAGTCTTCATGATCCCGGTCCATCAACCTTCATCAACCGCATAGGTGCACCCTTGGTTCAGATCAAGCAAAGCATCACAAACCCATAACCAGCATACTAGATCTCACTCTTCATCAGATATTCATCACTTGCACACTTGCCCCTCTTGGCCTAATGATCTTCTCCTTATATAGGTTTAGGCCTCTCTCAATACCATGGTCCAAAACCACATAGAACCAATACCTTGGACCCAATACCTGGGGTCAACACTTCAGAGAACCAAATACCATGGAGCAAATACCACGGACCAAAACTTAGATTCCCAACATGTACGCGCCTTTCCTTTTGTGAACCTGCGTGTGTATGTATACGCGCCTTTTGTTCTGCTAACCCGCGTGTATACGCACTTTCATCAAGGTTAACCTGCATATACCTCTCTCTTGACCTGCTGCACTGTGATCTGTCACCTGGGTGAGTTGCCATCAAGGACAACACCTGTATCATAATGCCAACAAAAAGATGGGCAAGACATACAAATTAGCACATGGGAAAAAGCCAAGCATGAGCTCTACCTCACTCATATGGTCATCCCCAGGTTCTTGGGCCAATGTTTCCCTATGTCATAGAAGACAAGGAAGCCTTTCATGTCCCAACCCCTGATGGGCAATGAAATGCCATGTTGACCACTAAAGTTGAACTTAAAATTTTTTTTGAAGACTCCATTGCACAAAATACATTTCAGAGCATTTCGGAACTTTTAGAACATCCAGAAGTCAGCGGGGCTTTTTAGCCACTTCTCTCTTCTCTCTCTTCATTCTGTACTTAAATTCCGCAACATTATGGGGATATTGTAAACATGATGCTAGCAAGATCATTCAATCCATGCAACAGACCTAGGTAGCTTGGGAATTTACTATCAAGTGAGTGCACTCCAGGGAGGTTTTTTTCACTTAATTAATTATTCATGGTTTTCCACACTGTATCACTAGTTGAGTTTCTTCTCCCAGATATACCCCCAAAGCTAGAGTGTGATTTCATGGTAGAGCCTTGGGTCAGTCCTAGTGTCCAGAGTCAATGTATATTACCATGCTAGATCATTTGTAAAATTTCGCAGAATTTGATTAGGTCTAAGGGTCATTTTTTAATTATTAAAAATTTTCCGCAGGATGAGACTTCAAATAAAATTTTGATGTAAATTGTAACAACCGATGTCTAGAGAAGTTGTTGGGGGTATCAATAATCAAAATTAGACCTCTACACCTTGTTGTAGTGGCTACAACCACCCTCCAAAATTTTGCCTTATCTTCATTTTGGAGCCTCCCTACCAACCTGTCATAACAGCATATCTTGCTTCGTCAAGTACACAAGCTTCAGTTATTTTATTGCAGAAAGGCAGCATGTCTATCAAAGCTTGATGCATTCCCCTCACAGGGTGTTTTTCCGGACTTGGTCTAATTGCAAGCTAAGCAGCTCCCTCAAGAAATTGCGCAATTCTAGAGGGCAACTAGCCTTCCCTCCAAAAATTGCGCAATTCTGTCTGGCAACCTGCTGGGCTCTAGAATTGCGCAATTCTGCCAGTCAAGCTTCATCCAGAAAATTGCGCAATTCCTCCCAACAGGGCTGCTCAGCCCAGGAATTGCGCAATCTTGGGCAACAGCCAGCTACTCAATCCAGAAATTACGCAAATCTCCTGGGCAATCAACACAGATCCCTTCCAGAAATGTGCATTTTCTCCCAGCAGTTGAGCAGACTCTTGCATGTGCAGTTGGTTTGACCAATTCCACCCGAGACCAAGGAAACTTACTTGCATGCATGGGCTGCTTTTTCCTGGAATAGAAAAAAGCAACATGCAAAAAGCATCCCTAGATTTTAGGGAGCTATTTTTAGCAGCTGGAGGTTACATGCAAAGATCGTTTTAGAATCTTTCCTCCAAGTGTCGTTTTTTCCTAGATTTGTTGCATGCGCGTCATGAGCTTCAAACTTATTTATTGGACACTTCAGAGCTCATTTCTTCACATCGATCTTGGAGCTCTGACATCCCACGACACATTCAAGACTCTTCGAAACATCCAACTCAGCGATTCATGAGTAAGTGGTCTCAACTTGTCTTTTGTAGCATTTTTGTCGCTTTTTGTGTTTTCACTTGTGTGAGTGTTGTTTGCTTGATTTCTTTGAACGCTTGCTATCGTTTACATGCATACTATTTTGTACTAGCACCATTTCAGTTTTCATTACTATCTCACTGGTGTCGTATTAATGAAACTATTTTGCACGAACGGTAACCAATTCGGCAACTCGCTTCACCGACATGCATGTTGTTCCGTTTTCTGAATCTTTCATTAACTGTTTGCATGCATGATCATTTGCTTCTGCCTACACTCAATATCGCCATGCATTCACTTTCACATTTGCTTTCAGTTGCCCGTCGACAGGTCTCGGTAGCCTTGGCCCAAACTCTGCCTCACTAAGATAGCGTTGTGCAATCCTGAGAGGGAAGGCTCTGTCTTCTCCTCAGGAAGTGCGCATTTCTGCCCAATAACTGTCATTTAGGCTTGCTTTATGCAATTCTGAGGGACAGTGACTGTTGGCCCAAAAAATTGCGCAATGCAGTGACTGAGCCTGTAGCCATTGCCAGCTGAAATTGCGCATTGCACAATTCCAGCAGTCAGCAGTCAACCTAGATTGCGCAATGCGCAAATCCAACAGCCAGTCAGCCTCCCAAAAGAAATTGCGCAATCCTTGCCTATCAATCCCCAGGTATGTGTTATGTCGTTCCCAAATTTTCTTTGGTTTTCGCTGAAAGATTTCTTGGAATGCATGTCGCTTTGTCTCCAGATCTAGCAGGTGTTCGTCCGCCTCTTAACAGTTCAGGATTAATGGCCTCTAAGAAAGAAGGATCAAAGGACACTAATGGAAGTGCAACTAGAGCAGCGGTTGAGCGAGTGTTTGCATTGCTGCAAGTCTACCAATCTATGAAGATACCAAGTTGATTCTAGACAAGGACATCAAGTTGAAATGGCAAGAGGTCAATGATGCATTTACAGGCACATTTGGGAAAGACCTCAAAGACCGCCAGGTATACATGAACATCCACAAGTCCAGCTTGTACCAGATTGCATGCAAATACCCCGTGTTCCCATGCGTGGATACGATACACTAGATCATCTCACACACTGACCCAGAGACAATGACCTTGAGCAGTGTCAACGGGACGAAGATTGCAACCTTCAGGGCCCAAGATTATGATGAGATGTATCACATATCAGAGTCCGTGACTATCATGGAGACTCCCTTCAGCTTACCTAGCAACAATGCCAACTCCAGAGACATTCTGAAGAACTGGGTAAAGGAGCCGGTTAGATTCAAGATGACACCCAACCAGATCTACAAGACGAAGATACTGCGGAAAGCGTATCAATACCTGGTCATCATTGTATGTCAACTGTATGGCTAGAAAGCACGGAAACCTTCCCACAGAGTTGGGTGATCGCGTTGGACAAACTGGTCAGAGAGGGCAAACCATGCAACTGGTCCAGCAGGTTGGCTCATCAGCTGAAGGAACAGCTAACAAGGGCTCGACAGACGCCCAAAGGTATGCAAGCAGAAATCTACACGTCTGCCTACATCTCGGATGCAGTCTGTGCCCGACAGGAGTTCTCGAGCTTGAAGTGGGCATGGTCACTGACGACGACTGCTATGAACACTTAATGTAAGATGTTGTCCAAATGCAGCTTCAGAGGAGTTATCATATGGTTGTCCGATCATTTTGTCACCCTAGTTTACAAGATGATATTCGAACAGGATCCACCCTGCATGTCGATGGCAACAATGGAGGCACTGATATACATACCTGATTGGTATGCCTCACCGTCCGGCACCTTCATACGGATGTACAGTGCAGAGAAGCCTCTGCATGTGCTACCGAAGTTTGGCTTGGACATACTCGTCATGCAGGAAGTAGCATATCACATCTCGCCAGGATTGACAGCTAGGCTGCACCAGAAGAAGAAGGCACCTTGGCTCGCTCTTCCGCTACACATTGGGTTATATGAGATCTGAAGTTTCAAGCATCCGAATGTTGAAGCAGAGCAGATGAAAAAGTATCCTTTCGACCTCTGAAGTTACAATCTGTATGACCCGCACTGTCTTGTGAAAGATCATTGCACAAGAGTACAATTCAGCTGGATCCACAAGGCATGTCATTGGGCGGAGGAGGACCCATGGAGATATTGTTACAACTCCTCTAGACTCAATGAATTGGTCAGCTTCATTGTGGAATGGTTAGCAAAGGAACGTGAAGCAGCATCTTGGAGAGCACCAAAAGCAGCAATAGCAGTAGAGGTGAACATACCAGTGCGCAACAAGGGCAAGAGTAAAATTGTCAATCGCATGGAGGAAGAGCAAAGTTACAAGTTCTGAGCAGATCCACTTGTGGAGAAAGCAGCTTTGGCCATAGAGGCAATGACGCAACAGGGCGACAAGTGAAATGCACAAAGGCAAAGAGAGAAATGGAGAATGAAGGAAATAGAGAAGGAGTTGCATGAGTTGAAGGAGCAACTCCAAAAGGAATAGGAGTTGCGCAAACAAGAGAGGGAAGCGCAGCAACAACAAGTACAGCAGGGGGCACAACATGTTCAGACGGATGAAACAACACCCGTATAGGTAGTGGACTCATCAGAACAGCTGGCATCAAGCGAACAGGGTGAACCATCTCAGGAGTAGGACGTCACTCAGGAGTTAGAGCAAGACATCGACCTCATGCCTCACCATCAAGGGGTCGACCCTCTAGCTTCACCACATCCAAAAGATGAGCAAGTCCCAAGTGACCAAGGAGCCACTGAGATCCTTAGAGATCGGCCAAAAGGAGAGATGCATAACACCTCATTCGACGAGTCTCGACATAGAGTTGTGCAATCTCACAGAGTATCAAATCCGGAAGATCATACATCTCCTGTGCAGTATGAGGAACGAGTGATCATGTCTGACGTGCGCAAAGCTCCAGCAGCCTTGGTCGATGCCACTAGAGAACATGTCGAAGCCACTAGCTCAAGTGTTTGCTTTTTGATAGCTAAGAATAAGCGAATGGCTAAGGAGCTACAGACAGCCAAGAAAGGAGGAGAGTCAGTGACAGCGTCCGCCCAAGCAGAACTAAAGAAGGCAATACTTGATGAAGTGTTGTCCCTTGACACAGTTATGCGGACGTTGTATTCCAAGTTTGGTTCCGTGCATAAAGCAGTCGTCCATCTCAACGGATGGCAACAACGATGTGCTAGAAGAGCACATATCTTGTCGAACGTGCATGCTGTTGTTGATTACATACAAACATGGATGATGAGATACAAGGGAGCCCCGCTTCACTTGCCTAAGATGATGAAGCCCAGAGCGGTCGAGCTGAAAGTACGCATCCGGAGTCAGATCCAGAACTATGAAGAGCTCCCGCAGCTCATCACTAGTCTACATGCCTCCCATGCACGTGTATTCAAGAGTATGGATGTTGTAGTGCGCGCACATGCGATCCCATCTATTGGGACTCTCACCCAGGCGAAGACAAAGGCACAAGTCTGACTAGAGCTTGACACGTACTTTGACAAGTTGATGCGCATTACCACCAACCCATACTTGTTGATCAGTGCAGACATCATGCACAAGTATGTTGTTGGTCTGGTCGCATTGAAGACAATGATGCGCATGCTTTCAAACAAGTTGGGCAGAGAAGCCCGAGCAGTGTACCCCGACGCTATGGAGGCAAGAGTTAGGTTCCACAAAGATGTCACATTGGAGTACACAGACACCATTGTGGACTATCGATCTTGGCATCAGTACGCTACTATTGATCATCGCGAGGATGTCGAAGAGTTGGACTTCCCACAGTCGTCCGAGTCATGGTGATGTCTTGCATGGCTTGCTCAAGTCATTTTTGTCTCACATGGGTACATGTGCATTGTAATGTAACGTCATGTCAAGTGTAAGTTCAAGTGTCGATAGTTGGATGTAACAGTCATAGAGTAGATGAAGAGTCACGAGGGTAGATGAACTGTTACAAAGGGGAATGTCAAGGGTCACCCCACCCTTTGCTATAAATAATCCCTCATAACTCATTGTAAAGGCTTTTGGTCAGCCAAGCTTTCTATAGAAGTATCTTAGAGAGAGCTTGGACAGTATTGTAATGAGCCTTGGCTTCTCCACTGCGTAGAGCTAATACATCTCTTTGGAGGAGCAGGCGGTTGTGGTTGTAATGTTCCACTGTCAGAACTAGTGGTTGGACATGGATGTATTGTATGACTGGAACTTACACTTCTTAATATAACAAGAGCCAACACGTTTCATGCATATGTTGTATTGTATTTCACCTATCTATTTACTCTAAATGATATATGTATTTGTTTGCTTATGCATGCATCTATAGCCATTTCTGTGTATGTATGTATGAATCTTTTTTAAATGTGTAGTTGGTTTAACCATCACTTTGGATTGCTAGCTAACTTGCCTTCCATGTTGTGGTGCATCTTTGCTTGTGTGTTCCCTTCTTAACTCCGTGCTATCACAAGTTTCCAAGGGGCACACTCATCTCAACCCCCATATGTTACAACCTCTCATGCACCTTCCATGGCTCACTGCATATGTCACACCCTTGCTACCAACAGAGTTATCTTACTTGCCTCTATGCGAAATCGTGGTCAAGGCATTACCGTACGACCCATTACTGGAACTCCTACACCAAAGGGTCTGAGGTCTAATTGGGACTTCTTACCAGGGAGACCCCTTGACATGTTGGCAGGTCTAGCACTGTCAACACACCTCAACATTCTACTAAGACACACTTGGGGGCCATAAAATGTATTTCTACCCGTCAAAACCCACCTTTCCGAAGTCTAGGAGAAAATGCAGCAATCTAATAGCCAACAAAATAAAAATTCAAAAAAAACATAGATTCTCTCCAAGTCAAATATGCTAAAAAAGGAGGTGGAAAATAACCAATAGTTAAATTAAAGATCAAGGATGATGTGGACTCCATCTATGCCCAAGAATCAAGGAGAGGACTACAAGAGAAAATCGAACTCTTTGGGGACCACAAGCTCCCCCAGGAACTAGCAATTTTTGTGGAGATCAATTCGAGTGTCAAGTGTGATTCGATATTTGATTAAGATTTGATTGAGGATTAGTTTGAGAGGGATGTAGGAGTGAGTCTCCTACCACTCCATTGCACCATGAACATATGCCTCTTCTGCTCCAACGAATCACTTAATCAAGGATTGCACAAGCCTCTTTGGAGAGATTGAATTGTTGCATGGGATCTTGGTTGGTTGCCTTGAGATTGTCACTTTGCCACTTGGAGAGGAGCTCTCACATTGGGATCTCCCATTTTTCTATTTAAATGAGCCTTGGGCTCCTCATTTGATGCATTGGTTAGATGAGCTATTGGGCTAGTGAAGCTCTAGCAAAATTTGTACTCACTACTTTCATATGATCAATAAAGCAAAGTCTTTGGGGGTTTACATTTGATGTGATGTTGTTCTTCTTCCTTTGAGGTAATATTGTTCCATTTATGTTCTTCATGTTCTACACTTCTAAAATTCGAATTTGTTAGCTCATTTTCCATATTTGTGTAAGTTATCTTGCACTAATTATTGGCCTAGAGAGATTCTCCAGATTGAAGAAAACTAGAATGTTCTTGGTTGAACATCTAGCCTCTTCTCTCATTGCTCAATATAGTCCCTTGTGATGTTAGCATTTCCATTAAGGGTGTAGAAGTCATTTTATGTGTTGCAAAGAGCATGAGCACGGGGTAAGTTCTCGGTTGAATGAACTTACTCTCAAGGCGAAAGTTGTAAAAACTCATATCAAGCCAACTTGCTCTCCAAGGCTCATCAAGTGAAATTAAAAGGGGGTTTCTCAACCTAGCTCTCTATCAAACTTATTTCAAAATTCAAATCTACTTGTCATATTTCATGCACTGTCATTGATTTCATCTAGCTTCAAGAGTTTGTGGAAGGACACTAGTCCTTCTTGCTTGAGCGAAGGAGGAATATGGGTTGCTTCTTTGCGTCATCTTGCACATGTACATTAGTGTATATTCTACTCAAACCTCTGGCTTGCATTTATTCGCTTGATCTAATTTCTTTTTGGTTTCTTTCTTGCGCATTGTTCTAGGGTCTTAAAGGATTTGGTTTGAGGCATTATTGGAAAAGATTTGTAGGGGGAAGATCAAGGAGCTAAGGATCAACCATTTGATAGTTTCTCTACCTACCTAACTTGTGATCAAACCATACCTTTCTTCCCTCCTCTTTGTGCAAGGATCCCTAATAGAAGATTGAAGGATTTCTACTACCAAGATAATCGCTTGGAGGAATGTAAGTTTCCTCTTTGAGGAGCTCTTGATTTGCGGTCTTATAACATCATTGTAGCTTCTCTTTCATTTCTATATCTCATTTGAGCTTGAGAACTTGTATCTTCACTTTCATCACTTGGGAGAAAAAAGCGAGTAGCCTTTGAGAGGCTTCTCATTGTATCATTATCATTTCAAGTTCTTTGATCTTGACGAGGAATATACTTGCTCTTTGAAACTTGTTGTAAACCCTTCTCAAGTTTCAAGTCCCTAATTTTGCTATAAAAGGGTTGTTCAATTTAGTAATAAAAGCAAAGTTTTCCTTTGAGGGAACTTGGGGATTTCCCCTTGGCATCATGGTCTCCTCATTTGGTAGGAGGAATCTTGGGTGATTGGGCCTCTTATTTTGCATTTCTAAGTTTCTAACCTCTTTCACAAGTAGTTTCCATCTTCATTTGCTCACATTTACATGCTATAACTCACTCTCTAACTCATATTCTTGCTGATCTAAGCAGCATATCCAAATTTCATGGCAATTTGTATCTTATCTGTTGATTTAATTCTGGCTGATTTGTTTCATTTGCAGCTGGTATAACTCAGTCTATTGTTGATATCATAGCTATCTCATCGCTCATTTCATAGTGTAGTTCAATTGCTCGTCATATCCAACATTTGAAGTTTATTTCCATTGCATTCAGAGTCACTTTACACGCTAATTTAATTACCTTATGCTATGTTGATCCCGTTTTATTTTCATGCAAGTATAATAAATCATCTAATGTGGATTGGCATCTTTCTTGAGTTATCTTGAACCATCTCTCATTTGAAGCACTACATTTACTTGCAAGTTATTTTCATCACTTACATTTCATTTAAAATTTGCAATTTGCACTTCTAAAAATTTACCTCCAAGACATAAGTCTTGGTTGAATAAACATTTTAGGAAATCTTCTTTGAAGATTCCAAGTCTATGTTTGGAGAAAAGGTTAAAACGTGTGACCACGCAGATCAGGTGTTGGCATAATCCCGCGTTGGAAAGATGGCATGCAAGTTGACTTGAGGGACAAGGTGGATACTCATTAATGAAGTTAAGTTTCTCCACACTTGAAGCCCCTTGCATTAGCCTCTATCCATACAAGGGTGAAGGATTTGAGGAGTAACACCTTAGATAGGACTTGTTACCCACCACCAGTGGGTGACCCCTACAGGATAATTTTTCTCCTAGATTTGTCTTCAGTTGGCAGCCAACAACTCCTTGCAACCACCAGATAGCTCGATGTGCAGCTATTCTCCGCCACTTGAGACAACCATCATGTGCCCTCGCCCATCTGTTATGATCGTATGTTTGAAGGTGGGCCTTCCAACCCCAAAGGTATGGCTTTCCATTATGTAACTGGGTGTTTATGCTTGCTTTTCATGGACACATTTGGACATGGATTAGTGGGGGGATTCAGAGGAAATAATGGGCTTGGTTTGTACTCTTGTTCCCTTGTCCAAACTTGGTGGTTAATCTAGTATCCTAATCCTTTGGGATCTTCTTTATTGGCTACTAGCTTGAGGAGTGGAACTACATGGGAAACCCTAACTTTGGTTGTGTGATCTCACTTCCTAACACCATATATTTCACTCCCCTACACTCATTACTAGCCCTTTTCACATTTTCCCCATCTGGGTTGACATTTGTCTATCGGGTCCACAAGGTGTTAGCCTCCCCCTCCCCTTGTCCACACTTTGGGTCGAGCCTGGAACCAATGTCACATGGTTCGGGTTCGAGTTCAGGTTCGGCAATGATTAGGTTCGGTTTAAGTTCGAATGTTTTGATGAGGTTCGCCATTAGGTTCATCTATATATAT
>APFE031546944.1:445601-465950 GCA_000404065.3 Pinus taeda
ACTCATTAAGGATCAACTAACTAAATCATAAGAAGTTGTGGAAGTAGCATATATGAATCTGAATATGGAAATGAAAAACTTTTATTGATGTGATAATACTGATTCACCCCCCCCCTCAATATTATTTCCAAAAGGATCTATACTAATAAGTCCTCTCCTACATATCCTTCTTAGTCTTGTGTTGTTTTCATTTATGTTTTGATTTCTAGAATGTGTAGGTCTAACATGTCATCTTAGAACACTTTTTATTTTCATAAGTTATAGGTATCCCTTGAGATTGGATTAAGAGGGAGCCCTACCATTTTAATAAAAGATAAGTATCTTGTTCTTTGTCTCCTCTTTTATGTTTGGTTTCCCTCTCATATTAAATTTTTGTCTGTACTATATACTAATAACCTTTTTCTTTATATTTTCCTTGGTTAAGAAATATTGCAGATTACACAAAAGTTATGGAGAAGGCTTGAAGCATGGAAGAAGTTATGTTGCAGAGTAAACCTTCCAAGAATCGGTGTCCTGCAAGGTTTATTAAGAAACAAATGAAGGTATGTTCTAGACTATAATTTTTGTCATAAAGTTCTCATGTAAAAGGTATGATCATTCTTCTGAAATTTACATTATTGACATCGTTATGTCTAGGGTTTTGAATCGCAAAGATTCTTGTTAGGGTGATTAATCATTAGATCGAACCTACCCTCATGATATTATCATTTGATCATTCTTGTGTAACCCTAACCTTTAGGGTTCACTATAAAACCCTAGCATCTCATTGTTAAGGCTATGTCAATATTGATTATGAAACCCTAGTCTACTTAGGGTTGTTGGTGAAATCCTATCCTTTTGATGTTTTGGGTTTTGGTATTGTTATGGCAGAACCCTAGTTCTTTAGGGTTTGTTGTTAATGTCAAGGTTATATACTAAAACCTTAGATTTTTAGGATTTTGTGACTAAGGGTTTGTGAACAAAACCTTTATAGTAAGAACCTAAGAATGAAACCCTAGGTGTATATTTGTCTATATGATCGAAACCCTAGTCTAAATAAAATTGATGTATTGATGTTTGTGTCTTGGGTTTACCTAGTAGGTATGGATATTGATATGAGATGCTAGTACATGATAATGTGATCCTAGATATGTATATGTGTTAATGCTCATGTTTTAATTTGTGAATTCTAGCATAATGTACCAAAGCCCTAGTAGAAATTGATATTCAAGGAGATGATGATGTTTAGTTTTGATGATAAAATCTAGGTTGTCCCTAAAATCTTCCCCCTTGGTCTACGAGTGTCCCTTGTGATTGAATAATTGTTCCTCCTAAGTCTAGGTCTCCTCATAAGCCTTTCTTGGAGAGCCATTAGATTCTCTTTGAAACACTTAACCCATTATTTGAACCTCTCCTTTGAATGGGCCTTGGAAAGCACACCATACATAGGCATTAATCCTATCATCTTAGTGATTGCCCTTATTCCGAGACTCCTCCCATTGGTGAAAGTCCATAAAGAGCAGAGAACATTGACTGAGGTGACAGTGGATCTTTGTCCCAATGTTGTCATTTGGTCAAATAGTTGTCCCTTAGGTACCCCTGCTAGACTATGTGGCAATGGGCCTTTAATAAAATCAACCAAGAACACTTACCTCACACAATTCAATCCATCAATTTTGGATTATCTTACATGCAATTGTGATATCATTAGTTATCTTATCTTTTTTCTTTGAGCTCTTTCTCAAATACATTCTGACTGAATTGTGAGCACTTATATTTATTTAATTGCAAGTACTTTGCTTCATACACATTCTTGTACCTTATTTGGCTAATGCTCATTTGCTTATCTTGAAGTTCATTTGATGCAATATTGTTTATATTAGATGTGACCATATTTCATTTCCAAGTACAAGTATTATTTCACTTGCAAGTTTCATTCAAATGCTCATCTTTCAAAGTTGTATCTAATATTTTGCAATCGTAGTCTTATATTGATTTACTAACACTTTTCTGGCAACTTTCACATATCATTGTTCTTGTTAACTCTTGATAGCTTTTCTTTTATTGCAAGTATTGTCATTAATTTGTTGTAAGTTTATATCTATTGGCACTGGTCTACTCACGCGACTTTTCTTTGCAAGATATATTGTTGAATTTCATTGATCTATTTTTATCTCATTGTTGGTGATATGCTCATGGTCTTTTATACTTGCTGATTTATTTAAGCTTCAAGATTGCTTTTCAAGTCTTTGGATGGTGAATGTTTTAATTGATTAAGTAACAATCTCCTAGAACTTGCGGAGTCTAACAAGCCTTCATTAGTATCTTCCTTAGGGTCCACTCCCCTTGGCTTTAGCTAGGTGAGAGCCTAGACGGAGAGAATTGGGATTAGGTGACAGCCCCAATTCTAAGATTCCACCAAGGCTGCACCTAGTGAGGTTGAGGATTTTTCCCACATTAACTTAGGTTTGTAATCAAGGCGGCACCACTGCCCATCCTTAAGGGGGTAATAATTGTTGTACATCATACAAAACAAGCTCTAACCCTTTGAGCTATGAGCAGTAATACAAAGAAAAATCAAGAAAAGGTAAAAGGCATAAGACGGGTGCAAACAAAGGTTGAGCTAACTCATGCATCCATAATTTCTCCCTCGCCACATCTATACATCCAAGATAAGGTACTCCATCATAGTCGGTCCCTTTGACCATGGCACTTGGCCATGAAGCCTTTCCTCCTTTGTTCCATCATTATCCACATTGCACCTATGGATTGAAGTGCAGACCAAGGACATGTCACTTCCCTTGGGTGTTGAGAACACCTAATAGGGTCATCTATTAACGACTCCTACCTAGGGGGTAACACCATTACTAACTAAGGACAAAATTTTAGGAGAGAAGCCTTGTATGAACTGTTAATTTGCCCATTTATTTCAAGATTTGTTCACTTAGATGAAACAATGATTAAATGTACCTAATGGTGAAAGTTGCAACACTAGATGTTGTGTGTAACTGAGAAGTGGTTCCGTTTATAGGTCTGGGCAAAATAACTAGGGTCCAAGTTCTCCAGAGAGACATATTTATTATTGACACCCAGAGGTGATGCGTTGAACCCTTAGCATGCCCCCAGTCAGCATAACAGTACTTCAAGGTCGGGCAGTTGATCCAGGGCCTACATGAGGTTTGCCTCATACCTTGAGACATGGTGGGGCTAGCACCATCTACAGAACCCTTAGCATTAGAGCATAGACAGGAATATTGACCACCTAATGACCCATGAGAGCCATTTTTGTGCACCAAGCCCAAAGCTAGAGCCCACAAAGGATTTTGTCCGAGATCTAGGGGCCAACACCTAGACTATGATTTTAGAGGACCTCTATACTCATCATGGCACTTGAAGCCCTCAACGTCAACCCTAAAGAAGCCTACGCTAGCATGACTTCAGCATCTCAGCTTACACATGTGGAGATTTAATTTTATTGGGAAAAGCTATAAGGTCGACTTGTCACCTTACATGTAGCCACACATTACTTTATGATTTTTAGGGGGCTAGTAGGCTAATTAGGCATTTGTATGCCTCATATAAGTTGAGAAACATGTCATTGTAACTTCTCCTCATCACATCAGTTGAGATATTTCAGCCTCTTGAGTTGAATTCAGACTTGTATCTTTGAGGAGAATTTGGAGTATCTTGATGCACTTTGACATTTGGAGCTGATTTGTCTATCCTCGCAGTTATTCTTTCGATGAATGGAATGGATTCTTTGCATATTATCTTCTCAATGTGTCTAGATGTTGAAAATTTATCTCTTACATGTCTAATGTCTGGAATTTTATTGATTTTAGTTATAAAAATTGTGCCCTAATTTGTTGACTATTTATTGAATGACAATCTAGATGATCTATTGCATGCATTACTCATAAATAATGTGTAAATGAATGTCACATGAAAAATCCATTTTCCATTGCATAGGTAATTTTTTGAATTTTTCTTGCTTGAGCAACAAAATTTTGGCCTCCTTAGAAGCTCTTTGGCTAATCTAACGTATTAAGGACTCCATACTCCCAACGAACAAGGGACTGGTCCATTTTATTTGTGATCACATCTTAATTTTATCCATTTTCTCTCTCTCTCCTAATTTGGCCCTTGAAACTAGGGCTTGGTGTGAATCACTAGGCAAGTACAGTTTCAGTGGTTGGAGAGCCTAAACATCAAGAGGATAGTATTGGCCACAAAATCTATCCTTTTGGTGGGCATCCACTTCAATTTCATCTATAAACTTTCTTGCCCTAGTTGTTTGCCTAAGAGGCAAACCCTACTTTTTCTTACTTCAACTTAACGGCTTTCTTAAAGGTTTCATGAGCCTTGGCATTGCTAGTACACATTGTTGAAAACCTTTTCCCTTAGCCTTGACCTTTGGGAACCCCAACACTCATCAAATTTATCAAACCCTAGGTCTTGTGCCTTATTTCCTAGGTCTCATCATAGAAAGTGAATTGTCTCCTTATGGAGCCTTGAACCTAAATTGTGCCTTTCTTGAAGAGCCTAGTGAGGTCATGATACATATTAACGTTAGAATACCTGTTGTAAGTGATCTCCTCCCTACCGGGACTCCCCCCATCAGTGAAAATCCGTGAAGAGCAAGGGATTTTGGTTGTGGTGACAATGGGCCGCTAACCCATTATTGTTTCTTGGTCTAGTTTATGATTTAGAGGGTTTCCCTCTCCAATGCCTACTAGATTTTGCGGCAAGACATATAATTGCATGTGAATAAAGAAGATTGCAAGTCTAGATGACATAAGACTAACAAAAAGAAAAACACTGATGAAGAGAGAAGATGATGCAAACTCCACGATAGAAGAAGACACTTGAAAAAAGTGCAAGCAAGATGAAAAACAAAGATGTCGATTGCATGAATGAAGAAGACAACAAAAGAAAGCAAAGAAGAAGATGGACTCCTGGACAAGAACAAATTCAGCAAGAAACAAAGGAAAAACGACAAAAGGTCAGTGAACAAAGTAAAGAAAAAAAGAATGAAGCAACAAAACAAAAGCATGGCAAAAGAGACAAGCAAGTAGAGAATGATGCAGAAACAAAGAGAATGGCATGGGAAATGGCATGGAAAAACGAATTATGAACACACAAAGAAAAAGCAACAGAAGAAAGGAAGACAATGAAAAGGCAAGAAACAAGAAGCAAGGTGAGAACAATAGTACCTTGTGTTCAAAATTGAGTGAATCCATGAAAAATGACATGCGTAAGAAGTTTTGTGGTCGTCCTTGAACAATTTTTTTTTATGATGAAAAAAATAGACTTGGTTCAATGTTTGTATAAAGCCTAGATTACACTAAAAGGAAATTTTGAAATTATATGTACCTAAGTCAAATGTTGATGTACGTCGCGATTAGGAAAATATACCTCCATAATTCAAATGTGGTGTGGTTTGTGGTCAATCGAAACTGCTTGATGTAATGAATGGTCCATGTTACCCACCACCTATGGGTAGTATATATAGGAGAATTTTTTTCTCCTAGATGGTCCTCAGCCAACAACCGACAGCCCCTTGAAGCCACCAGATAGCTTGATGTGCCATTATCTCAGCGACCTAAGCCAGCCATGTGGTCCCTCACCCATTAGCTATGATTGTATGTTTGAGGGTGGGCCTCCTGACCCTGAAGATATGGCTTTTCATTGGTATAATTGAGTAATTTTCCTTGCTTGTCATGGGCACTTTTGGGCATGGATTGATGGGGGGATTCAGCAGAAAAAGCGCACTAGGTCTGTAATCTTGTCTCCACTGCTTGATTTCGTGGTTAGCCTTGTATCTTAGTCCCATGGGATCTCCTTTACTGACTATTAGCTTTAGGGTTTGCACTACATGGGAAATCTCGATTTTGGTTGCATGATCCCACTTCCCGACACCACAAACATCAGCCCCTTCCACTCATTTTAGTGCCATGCATATCTTTTCCCATATGGGTCCACATAAGGTTAGCCTCCCCCTCCCCTTGTCCATACCTTGGGTCGGGCATAGAACAATGCCCCAAAGGTTGATGTAGCTAAAAAGAAAAGAAAAAGCATTATTTAACCACTCTCAACAGGAAATATACCACAAAATGAAAAAGATGGTCAGGACATACAAATTTAGCACATGGGCAAAAGCCAAACATGACCTCTACCCCTTTATCCATGGCCATCACCTTGGTTCCTATGGGCCCTGATACCGCTCAAACTAGCAGGGTCCTAAAAGGGGATCCTGGAAGGGCAACTACTAGGTCAAGGGCAACAATGGAGTAATAGCCCATTGTCACCCCGGCTAAGGCTCCCTACTCTTTACAGACTTTCACTGATGGAAGGAGACCCGTTACAGTAAGGATCACGAAATAATGGATCAATGATAGGATGAAAGGTGATCAAGGAAGCCTATTCACAAGAGAGACTCAGATATATGGCTTGCTTGCTTTGAAAGCAAGATGAAAGGCTCTCTAGGAAGGGCTTAGGGTAATTCTAAGAGCTAGGGTTTGAGTATACGACTTGTTAAGAAGATTATTAGCTGCTAAAATCCTTTTGGAAACTTGGCTTCCAAGTGGTCTTTGTGAAACTAGCTTCAATAAATTGTGGGACCACACAGGACCAAGTGGACCCGATGTTAGGTCAAGAGAATGGAGTTGAGCAACCAATGATGTGCTTGACATAATCAGGGAGGGGAACGAGATCAAGGAAGGAATTTTCAATGAAAGGTAATGCAATGATCCCAATGAGTTTCTAGCCAAAGGGAACCAAGGGCAAGACTCAATCTTGAGGCCAGGGCTTGGGATATCTCAAAATCCCACCATAGGAATTTCTTCAAAATTGGAGGGCACCTAAGATACACTCCAGCGCAGTAGGAACCAAGAGATCGAAATTTTTTTATGGATGGTTTGCAAGAAATTTGATGCCCTAGGAAACCCAATGGGGCTAGACCTAGAAAAAAAAGGAAGAGGGGAAAAATTTAGGGTTTTAAGGTGATCACCTATGGTGGACCAGTGCCTAATCCTTTGGCGAGATTGGAGTCAAGAATGATTATGAATATGGATTTTTTATTTTCTAGGTCGATGAGGCTTCAAAGATAACTTCGCTTAGCATTAGGGAAGAAGAAAGCAACATCAATACTTTACACTTTGTTTTGCAAAATAAACGGCTTATCAAGATGAATTTCAACCATGAAACATCCTTAGGAACATTCATTCACTATACATGGCACATACATGAAGCAACACTATCTAGAAACAAAATTTCCACAACTTCGCATAAATGGATGCAATAAATTAGCCCTAGTATAGCAAAATCCCAACAACAATGTATATGACAAAATAGAAAGAAAGAATAGCATTAAATTACACTTACATGTATAAGAGTATATCCAACCATCAAAATTTTGCCAAACAAGAAGCTCCAAGACAAGAGAAAATGATCCAAACAACAAAATTTATTCCATGCTCCAAAATTTCGTCCTCCAAGAAGGATAGAGAAGTTCTCTTAAGAGATACAAGTCCCAACCAAGTGATGATGCTAAAATGAAATCACATCACTTGTATTTATACATGTCCAAATGAATTTGATTGCCTAATGAGGCCTAATACAACCCCTAAAATAAAATAATGTGCAAAATAGCCATATTTTGGTGTCAAGCACACCAAACTAGCTCAAAATCAAAAGAGTAAGCCTCTCAAGGGGTCGAATGATCAATAATACATGTCGTTGGGCCTTAGAGGAGGCCTAATGAAGTCCATAGGTGCCATAATATGAAATAGGACTCCCAAAAGTAGCTGACCAGGGGTTGGCCCTTTATTCTCCAAAATAATGAACCTGCGGTGCTCCAAATGGGCGTGGGGGCACTCCAGTGTCCTCATAGGTCTCCAAACAAATCGAAGATGCCTTTAGACTATCTGCAAGGGCTCAGATGATGGTATAAGTTATGCCACATCATCATAGAGGTCCTGGGTCATCTGCCAAGTGCATGATGTAACTGTGGAGCCAGCTGGGCATGGTGATCCAAGTGCATCTTCCTCGCCCAATAGGTGAACCATAAGCAATCTCTGAATGACATTGGGAGTCCATGGAATGTTGTCTGTTGTTGTGGAGGCCCATGGATCTCTACACACACCCTACATGTGCCAATGTAGCCCTCTAGAGGGTTAGGACTCTGTATAGGGTGGCCAAACCCAAGATGGAGACCATCTGCAATCCTGCATAAGATCCAATGTGTCCCCTTGCCTTCCAGTACACCAAGTCATTAAATAAATCAAGTTAAATAGTTTACAAACCATGGACAACAAGTGGGCACTTCATAATGGCATGCCATTCCATAGTGGGCTTTGGCATGTGCTAATGTCTCCAAGCTCCAAAGCGGATTAACCAATCATCATATTAGGTGGTTTTTGCTTCAAAAGGGGGTGATATGTCCATGGTACATCCTTCCAATGGTTGTGGCATGCGATACAATGATGGAACAGAGTAGGGGATGAAGGGGAATAACCTAAGCCACATGCCATGGTACAAGGGTAGCCAATAAAAAGGGGAGCCCACTCTTGGGTAAATGATGTGCAACAGGGAGTAATCGTGGTATATGAGTTATCCCAACCTTGATTTTTCCACCCTTCTTTGTATGCCTTTTGCCTTTTATGATTTTCTTTGGTTAACTGCTCGAGGCTCAAAGGAATGAGAGCATGGTGAATAAAGTATAGCAATGGATACCCCATTTCAAGGTGGGGTAATTCATCACCCACTAGGGGTTGGGACAATCATGGATTCCTGAATGATAAAGGAGACTCATCTAGAGCCTCTAGGAGCCAGGGTGATGGCCATGGAAGGGGTAGAGCTCATGTAATGGCTTTTGCTCGCATGTTGAATGTTTTTGTCTCGACCATCTTTTGCATTTTGTGGTAAAATTTTCGTTTTGTTGAATAGGCCAATTATGCTTTTCTTTTTTTTTCCGCTGCATCAACCTCCTGGGGCATCCTTCCAAGCCCGACCCAAGATGTGGGCAAGGGGAGGGGGTGGTTGAACCTATGTGGACCCAAGAGAGGAATGTGGACCCAGGTGGGATAAGTGATGAAAAGGGTTATAATGAGTGGAAGGGGGGTGATATATGTGACTTAGGAAGCGAGACCACGCATCCAAAATCAGAGTTTCCCATGTAATACCATCCCAGAAACCCAAAGGCCAGTAAAAGAGATCCCACGGGACTAGGATTCAAGGTTAACATCCCAAAAGATACCTAGGGGACAAGAGTACATACCTAGTTCACTATTTCCACCGAATCCCCCCATTATTCCATGCCCAAGAGTTTCCATGATAACTAAACTAAAATACTGAATTACTAAATGACAAGGCATACTTTTAGGCTTTGGAAGCCCACCTTCAAACATATGATCATGACATATGGGTGAGGGACCACATGACTGGCTCAAGTGGCGTAGAAATGGCACAACGAGCTAGTTGGTCACTGCGAGGGGTTGTTCGCTGTCAACTGAGGATCATCATGAAGAAAAAAAATTCCTAGGGATATCACCCACAAAGTGGTGGGTAACATCTGACTCCAACTGGGACATGATCTCTCAGAAAAGTGGGCAAAGCTACTCTCGAACGAGAGGTCATGTGAACACCAAAAATCTCTTGTTTACCATAGACCTGTTATCTGCACATATCAAAGACTAAACCCATAGGGTAGCACGTTTCTAAAGTGTCTTATGATCACCCATTCTTAATGTTAGGTCGTAAAATCAATAGAAAAATAAAATATGCAAATTTTAATCTAAATGCAGCTAATCTACCATGAGAAATATCATATGATGTTAGTTCTAATGTGAAAATCAGTATGCAATGCATCCTACCCTAACATGCATATAACATTGTGCAAGCGCTAAGTATAATCATATAACCAATGTAACCAACATATTATTAAATCAATATAAAAACATTTTCCCTTATGAACCATCATGAGGCAGGGGACCCAAGTATCACTTTTCCCATTACAAGATTTGCTTGATGAATGGTAAGGGTGGGGATAGGGAACATTTGAGGACCATGCATCAATGGTCATAAACAAGGAGGGAAAGGAGGAACCCAACTCACCCAACCTTTCTTGTCATGAAAATATAGAGAAATCAATCACCAAGCTCATAAATTGTCGATGAATAGCAACCTCGGGCATATCCTCCTCATAGCATAACGAGATAGATTGCTTATCCACATCAACATTTACATTTTCCTGATTATCAAGGGAGGAACAAGGTGGACTATGATCATCATATCTTTGGAAGAACCACAATCCCTTTTTAGGGTATTGAAAAAGCTCCTCAATTTCATGGCCCTTAAGGGATTCATTAAGGGGCGCATCAGGTTTCTCTTGGCTTCTAATGACATCATGATCATTAGAATGAAGATCATCATATTGAAACATGTAAAGTAGGCCTCTCCAATGAGCCATTTATTGCCATGCAAATCTTCATAAGATCTTGGATATGGAGTCGCTAGGGTGAATTTAGATATGTCTAGAGAGATGCTTTTGCTTCACCCTACAAGCATTGACCTTAAGTTCAATAATGAACTAGGGCTTCGTTCTTCCAATGGATTCACCAAATGATATATCAATAATGTCATATGGGGAACAAAATACACATCTCGTGTCCCTAGCAACAGTGCCAAAATGTTATCGCTCAAACTAGCAGGGGTCCTAAAAGGGAATCCTTTAAGGGCGCTACTGCTAGGTCAAGGGCAACAATGGAGCAATAGCCCACTCTCACCTCGGCTAAAGCTCCCTACTCTTTACGGACTTTCACTGATGGGAGGAGACCCGTTATAATAAGGATCACGAAATAATGGATCAATGATAGGATGAGAGGTGATCCAGGAAGCCTATTCACAAGAGAGGCTTAGATATATGGCTTGCTTGCTTTGAAAGCAAGATGAAAAGCTCCCTAGGAAGGGCTTAGGGGAATTCTAAGAGCTAGGGTTTGAGTATATGACTTGTTAAGAAGATTGTTAGTGTTGGAATTTCTAAGTCTAACTATTAGAAACCCTTCATGTGCTTTTCTGATTTATTTCTGCCTACTTGTTCTGATTATTTAACAAGTTATTTACCATGTAAATACTGAAAATAAATACAATTACATGCTCAACACATTACAGATCATCAACTGAAAGAAACAAAACAAGCACACAAGTGACACTGTTGTTTTTGGTCCAACGTCCCCGGAAAACCCAATGTGAGAAAATCGGTGTACCTATCTGAGGGTTTTATTATTATGCAGTTTCTGAATACAATCTGGGTGCCAAAACTGGCTCACCCAACAAAGAATAATCTCGGTAGTAGTACCTCTCTACTCGGAAGCAGATATTCCGGTTGAAAACCCCAGATAAACACTTCGACAGCTCCCAACTCCAATCTGCCCCATGAAAATCCCAGCGTGAGCCTCTAGGGACTGCGTCAGCCCTTCCTGGCCCAACGTCAGCCCATTAACCCCTGCGCCAACCTCTGGAGGCACTATGTCAGCCTCTAGAGCCTCTGTGTCACCCACGCTAGCTCTCTGAGGCACTGCGCAGCTCCTGGTTGCCTCTGCATGGGCCCTAGCTGGCTCTGTGTGGCCTCTGGATGGCTCTGCGTCCCTCTCTCCTAGCTTATGCGCTGATTCTGTCGGTACTCTCTCTGCCTCTCTACTTTTGTATTCACTGCCCCTCAACTACAACTTTGATCACTCTTTCGACTTCCTTAGCAAACCCTACCCCAGAAAATTGATTCTCCAAGTGACCCTCAAGCCTCCTTTTACACTTTTCTCGTTGACAATTCAACGACCGAGATTAAGTCCCTAATCAATGACTCAGATTAACTTTGGCTTGATCCATGACTTTTGGACCCTTCTAACACCGTTTTGTATTAATTCACATTAATATTTTATTTTCTCGGACTCCATTAAAAATATTAATTATTTTAATATCTCCCAATCTATTTAGAATCTGCCCAAACCATTTCTAGGTATTGGAGATCTCATGTGCTTTAGCCTCTCCACCAATTTTCGTGGCTAGAGCACATCCGATGCTACCCCAAATCAACAGTTAGCTCTTAAAATGCTTTTGGAAACTTAGTGAAATGGCACAACGAGCTAGTTGGTGGCTGCAAGGGGTTGTTCGCTGCCGGCTGAGGACCATCATGGAGAAATTTTTCTCCTAGGGATATCATAGGGATATCACCTACAAAGTGGTGGGTAACAGGCCCTAGGTGAGCCCCCTCCATGATTAAGGAACCCATGATTGTCCCAACCCCTGGTGGGCGATGAACTACCCCACCTTACGGGGGTATCCACTGCTATATATTACACAACATGCTCTCATCCCCTGGAGCCCTGAGCAGTTATGAAGAAAAATCAATCAAAGGCAAAATGCTTATGAAGAAGGGTGGAAAAACAAAGGTCGAGGTAACTCATGTACCACGATTTGCTCCCTCCTACACTCATATACCCAGTTGTGGGCTTCCCTTATTATAGTTGGTCGTGTACCATGACATGTGGTTTGGATGATTCCCCTGATCCCCACTCCAATCCATTATTATATCATTTACCACCTACCACTTGAGGGATATACCATGGACATGTCACCGTCTTTAGAGGACGAATTTGGATGTTATGGATGAATTTTGATGTTTGGATCTATTTATCTTGTCTTGGAGCTTCATTATTGGCATAATATGGTGATTGGATATACTCATTCATACATGTAAGTAATTTTTTCATGACTATTCTTGTTATTTACTTTGTCACGTGAATGTTGCTAGGATTTTTGCTATACAAATCTCAAATTTAATGCTTTCCTAGACGAAATTGTGGAAATTTTGATCTTTTATAGCGATGCATCATTGCATGGACCATGTATGAATGGGTGAATGTTCCTAGAGATTATTTTGTTGAAATACATCTTGATAAGTCATTAATTATTGCATATCAAAGTATAAATATCTCAAATAGCTATTCTCATGCCCTAACACCATGCAAAGTTGCTTGAAGACCTCCTTGATTGGGTAAATCTCTTCCAAACCATAAATTCTCCTTGACTCCATCTCTCCCAAAGGGCAAGGCACTAGTCCTTCCATTGGTGGTCACCTTTAACGCATATTTTTCTCACCTCAACTTATCTTTCTAAGCCTAGCCTCCATAGGGAATATAGGGCATCACTTATCTCACGGTCTCCAAATTTCAAGAAATTTTGACAGTGGGATCTTGAGATAAAGCAAGCCCTAGCTCAAGGATCGTTTCTTGCCCATTACTGCGCTAGGGTTTCCTCTAAAGGCCCTCCAAATTTCAAGAAATTCTGACGGTGAGATCTTAAGTAAAGCAAGCCCTAGCTCAAGGATCGTTTCTTGCCCTAGGTTTCCCTTGGCTAGTGTCCTCATTTAGATTAATGCATTATATTCTAAGAAGAATTGTCCTTTGATCCTCTTCTCTTCAACAATTAGGTCAAGCCCCTCTTTGGTTAATCAATTCTACATCCTTGACCTAATTTTGGGTCCACTTCGTCTCGTGTGGTCCCACAACCTAATAATTCCAATTTCACAAAGATCACATAAAGACCAATTCTCCATAAGGATTTCTAGGCCTAGGAATCATCTTTACAAGATACATTCCTAAACCCTAGCCACGAGAATCCTCTTAGCCCTTCCTAGAGAGCTTATCACCTTGCTTTCCAAGCAAGAAAGCCATATAATTGAGTCTCTCTCATGAATAGGTCTTGGGAATCACTCCTCATCCCTTCACTGACATATCCATTTCTGTGATTCCTCTTATATCAGGTCTCCTCCCATCCGTGAAACTACGTAAAGAGCAAGGAGCCTTAACTGAGGTGATAAGGGGCTATCGCTCCATTGTTGCCCTCGACCTAATAGTTGCTCTATAGGATCCCCTCCTAGTACCCTTGCTAGTTTGAGCGGTAACAGTCCGTAGTAAGCCAAAACCACTTGAGAATTGTAATGATTAAGGGTAAACCAATGTAAAACCTAAAGGATGTCATGGTTGAGGGTAGCCCAAGAAACAAAAAGTGTGGTTATGGGTAAGCCAAAGAAAACCAAGGTTGATGACTAATAATGATGCAAAGTGAAAATGTTTATGATTGAAGAATCGTTGCTAAACTACATATGAGAAAAGTCTTCCTAACAAATCAGTGGATACAACCACTGGCAACCTTATTTTGGTGGATGGTAACTTTTTATATGAACTTCAACAAACATAATGTTTATATTTTTGCAAGTAGAAGATGAAAAATGAAGATGGAGACAAAAGGCCAAAGAATATTGTAGAAGACAACAAACAAAGACAAAAAGCATTGAAGAAAAAGATCATAGAAGATGAAAATGGAACTAGTTCAAAAGATAATTGAAGAGACAAAGAATGATGATTACATACTGAGATCACAAGTACTCATTAAGGGGGGCTATGAAGGGTTAACTAGAACTTGTAAATCAAGAATAACGCTTAAATTATATGATGGATTTCTGATGATGGAGACCATGCACAGAAGTCTACGAAAAGGATCAAAGATGAGAAGAAAAGAGGGAGAAGTTAGGGATGAAGATTGGTTGAGAGATTGATTGAAATATTTAAGGAGATACTAGTAAATATTGTTGACACCTAATCATTGGGATTGGGTGAAGACTTGTAAATAATGTAAAAAGTAAATAATGGAAAATAAAGAGCCATCGGGAGGTAAAGCCCAAGAGTCACTCCCTCATGTATATAACCATGAGTAATCTTAAAGAATAAACACAATTCGTTTTGGAGGAGTTACCTCCTGGCCTAACATGGTATCAGAGCAAAGGTCCCAAATTAGTTTTCTATAGTGTAACTCCTGTCATATTTCTCTACCATATTCTATCCCTCTATTCTTGACAATATTCTCTGCAAAATTCTTTTCTTCTATGATATGCTATGCTAGGAATTCGCCATTTCAAAATCGTGAATGTTATGCTATGCTTGAAGAGTGTAATGGTGCTGAACTATTTTAATGTTACATGTTTTTAGGGTGCGAAGCTCTGCAAATCATGAACCACATTCATTTATGGGTTTATGACCATGAAACTATGGCTCCTAGCAATGTTGTTGAACATGATCTCTGCGTTCAAACACTGGGCTATGCGTGCGACATATTTTTTGTTGAGGTGATATGCTGATATGTCGATTTTTTTGGTATGGTGAATGAACATTGTGTTACCCTAAATGTTCAATATGTTGAATGTTGAATGATTGTGTTACAATGAATGCTCCATACCTCATATAAAATTGTCGTTTGGTGTTGCCTTGTTGGCATTATGACACAAGTTTGGCACTATGACAAAAGTGTTGTCCTTGATGGCAACTCACTCAAATGGCAGATCACAATTCAAGCTCTCAGATTGAAAGAAAAAGAGATATACGCAGGTTCCTCTTAACCAAGCCGCGTATACACGCGGGATTGTTGATCAAAGTCGCGTATACATATGCACGCACTTTCATGCAAAGAAAAGCGCGTACATGTGGGAAAACTTATTTTTGGTCCATGGCATTTAGTCCGTTATATTTGAATCTATGGTTTTGGACCTTGGTATTACGTCCAAAGTGTTGAACCCAGGTATTGGGTCCCTAGTATTAGTTCTAAATGGTTTTGGACCATGGTATTGAGTAAGGCCTAAGACTAAAAAAGGGGAAGGAGATCACTAGGCAAGGGCAAGAACTAAAGGATTGAATATCTTATGAAGAGCAAGATCTAGAATTGGGTTATGGTGCATTGCTAGATCTGAACCAAGGAGGAACCTGAGCGCCAAACAATGGATAAGTTCTATTGATGGGTCGAGATCTTAAGGCTTGAATAGTAGTATCATTGTGTGATTTTGATCTCTTATAATTGGCGCATGATTAGATCTATAAATCTGATAATCTGGGTATAACTGATGTCTGATTAAGTGAAAAGGGTAAATTATCTTTTATAAATCTGTACGCAGGTTTGGCACATCAGAGGCGCGTATACACGTGGGTTCAGCAAGTGAAGACAGCGTATACGCTGGTTGGCCTTAATACAGCTGCATATGTACGTAGGTTTCTGCATATTGAAGTAGCGTTCATCTCATGAAATCTATTTTAGCTACTTCTGTTTATTGCTAGTGTTCTGGGTTCAGAATTGGTGTTTGGTTACTATTACTAATTTCTGGTTACAACATTCTGAGAAGTGATTGGTTGATTCAGTAGTGGTTTGTATAAAGGAGATTCGTTGATGCAGATATACTTGATGGTTGACTAATATTATTCATGGATCCAGTCTGAAAATTTATGAAACGTGGTCCCTGGAAGAAAAGAGAAGGTTGTAGCCTTTTGTAGGTTAGCACCTACGTACTAGTACCTCAGCTAGTACAAGAGCTAAGGGGGTTGTAGCTCCCTTCCAGGAGCAGCTGGAGAACGAGAGAAGGTTGTAGCCTTCTACAGGTAGCAGCCTGCGTACTGGTATAAGACTGCACTAGTACAAAATCATTGTAAAAAGAAGTTTCTAATTAAAAGAAGATAGAGACAAATTGCAACAGGTGGTTTTCACCCACATTGGGTTTCCACCTTACATCTTGGTGTTCATGTGTGTTGCTTATGTGTTCTGCTTTACTGCTCCTGTTTACTGTTCATATGGTTAACAATGTTCTGATGCACTCATTAAGAAGCAACTAACTGAATTATAAGTTTACTGGATATACGCTTGTTGCATTACACACAGTTGCGTATACACGCGGTTTTCGTTAACTAAATTAGCATATATGAATATGAATATGGAAATGAAAAAGTTTTATTGATTTGATAATATTGATTCACCCCCTCCCCCTCTCAGTGTTATTTTCAACATGCCTCACATCCCACACATCGGTACCACAATCACACATAACTTTGTCTCTTCGCTCTCCTTCGGTCAAAATATTACCACACTGTGTTTTCTTTTTATAACTATGGTAACTGACCCCTCCTCCACAGTGAGCCCTCCCTCTTGCACAGTCGGCCCTCCATATCATACCCACTGCGTTAAATTCATATGCTCCAGAGCCCATACCACAACGTTGCTGCTCCATATGCTCCACTGTTATAACACATTATACTGCTATGTGTTTTTTAAACGTTGTGGTTACACCGCTCCCACTCCCATTTTTTAATACATGTGTCTAATATATAATGCTAGCCTCCATATAACTGGCCCCTCCTCCATATACCTGTCAGCCCCTCCATACAACTCAGTTCACCGAATCGCTGCATTGTTTAATACCTCCCCTCCGCTCTGTTGCCATATGTAGACCTCCAAAACGCTGCATTATTTAATACCTCCCCCCATACATTGACTCCCCCATAAACCCCCTCCCCAAAATACTCCCTCTCCCACACAATAGCTCTGTCCAAAAATAAAATAAAAATACACCAGAATAGAAGTAAAAATTTTCACAGTATATTATCAACAGAGGTGCAATTTCTTATAGTCTATTGGCAGCAAAAGTATTTTTTATACAGTACACAGATTTTAAAATCCATTCACTGATATCTATTATGGGAGTGGTTCTCACCGAGAAGGAGAACTATCCCGAGCGGTCTCGGAAGATCAAACACACTCTTATTTTCAATGAGTTGTGGAAAGAAATTTGTGTAGGAGAAGGAGATAATGAACCTACAAAGCCTACCTCAGACAAGGAATTCACCATTTGGGAAAACAAGAACAACAAGGCCTATGCCTTGATTGCAACATCTGTAAATAAAGAGGTGAGTCGCCATATTTTGCTTTTGAAGCCTTACAGATATTGAAGGAAATCTATGACACACTCTGCCCTTGAAGTTGTCCAATTGATGATTAAATTGTTCAGTGTTGAATTACAAAATGAGATCCTCTTGCTCTAGCATCAGAAGTAAAATCTATTATGCATGATACCAAAGTCACTAATGTTGAACTAGACATTCCTCTGATAGCTTTTGTCAAGGAACTTTATCCCACTTATTCAAATTATCTTGAGTCATTGAAAGCAAATGCAAAACCTCAAAGAGATTACTTTTGACTCCCTTGTGAATAAATTTATTGAGAGAGAAAAATTTTGGGAAGAAGAAAGCTCTTCAGTCTTCTGAAGAAGTTGCGTGTCTTGCACATAGAGAGGAATCATTCTCAAAATTCTTCCAAAGGAGGAGGTGGTCGAAGAGGAAGAGGAAGAGGAAGAAGAAATTTCAGAGGCGGGTGGGGCAGACACTCTCAAGGAGAAAAGTCTGATCTTCATTCCATACGTTGCAATAGAGATGGATCACATGATGCATCCACATGCAAGTTGCCTTGGGACAAAATTGAGCACGAAAGAAATCAAGCCAAAGGTAAAACCAATGATAAAAAGAAAGGTAAAGCACCTGAATCCGCTCACTATGTTGTGGCACATTGTAATATTGGAGTAAATGAAGACTTGTTTAATGCTTCACTTGCTTCTTGGAAAAATGATTGATTGCTTGATTCAAGAGCAACTTGCCACATGATTTTTAGAAGAGATTTTAATGAAGAATTTACTGACAGTGTTGATGCAGCAATATACTTTGCAGACAAATGAAAACTCAAGCCATCAGGGCTTGGCACAATCAAGCTCAAATTGCTTGGTCTTCCAGACTTTCTTCTACATGATGGTTTCTATCTCCCACAGCTGAGAAGAAACTTGTTGTCCTTGGTCCACATCTGCCACTAAGGGCACTCCATTCATATGTTTGATGGCAAGGTTGAGGTGAGAAAAGCATCAAATCACTCACATGTCATGACAGGGATAGAAGAAGAAAGACTTCTCAAGCTGCAAGGTACCTCTGCTCGTGCACAAAAAATTTCATACAGTTCTCATTATGATGAAGGTATGTTTCCATCAAGTCTTTTATGGCATGCTAGATTTGGACACTTGAACTATAACAGTCTTCACTTGTTGAAGAAAAATGGTGTTACTGGTTTGCCTACAATTCCTAGGAAACTTAAGCAATGTGATGCTTTCATTCTAGGAAAGCATAGAAAACAATGTTTTCACGATTCACATTCCAAAGCACATAGAAAACTTGAACTCATTCATTCAGATTTATGTGGTCCAATGCTTGTTCCTTCTACAAATGGAAATAAATATATGATGACATTTATTGATGACTACAACAGAATGTGTTCGGTTTTATTTTATTGAAGAACAAATCTAATGCTTTCAAACATTCAAGAATTTCATAAATGGATTGAAAATGAGCCAAACTCATATTGGCACATTCGCACTGATAATGGAAAAGAATACACTCAAATGAATTCAAAAACTATCTTCGCAACAATGGGTCAAACATCAACAAATGTGCTTTAAACCCACAGAACGGGTTCGCTGAAAGAATGAATAGGACATATCTAAATATGGTACATTCATGATTTTTTCAAGAAGTAAAATTGATGTTTTGGGCTGATGCAGTTCTATGTGTTGTATATGTAAAGAATAGATGTCCATCTAATGCTATTAGAAACAAGACTCCTTGTGAAATGTGGTATGGCCACATTCCTTTGGTAAAGCATCTTAGGGTCTTTGGTTCCACCTATTATGCCTTGATACCAAAGGTACATAAAAACAAACTTGGAGCAAGGAGTCGTAAGTGTATCTTCTTGGGGTATTCAAATACCTCCAAAGCATACCGTCTCTATGATGAAGTTAATAAACAGTTTGTTGTATCTAGAGATGTAATCTTTTCTGAATCTTCCAAAGCTAACAATGTTGTTGAGCGACAACTTGATCACTTGGACAGATTCGGACATGCAAAATCAGTTCAAGAATTTGATAATTAGATCCCACATCTTGAAGGGGGGATTCCTATACTAGATCAATCTGTGGATCTTCTTTTGAAGCACTCTCTCCCACACATGAAACTCCAACCACTGATGATACTTTGAGTGATGTGATTGACAGAATTGGGAGAATCAATCTTGATTCAGTCCCAACTCAATCAACTGAGCAGCCTGGACCATCTTAGAAAGGTCCCCCAAAGTGGTCGACAAAAACACTTGAAAGTGTTCATCCTGATGAGGTTGGAAAGACAGGAACATAAATTCAACCAGGAAAAATGGAGGTGATGTAGATGACATTGATTCGCCTATTGATATGTATGTTTCTTATGATTGTGAACTGAATTTGTCTACAAATTTTGAACCAATTTCCTTCAAAGAATGAACGGAAAGAAGCGATGCAGAAGGAGTATGATGCCTTGATAAAGAATGGCACTTGGAAGTTGGTTGATCCTCCATTGGGAACCAAACCAATTGGTTGCAAGTGGGTCTACAAGAACAAGTATAAAGTTGATGGCTCACTTGACAAGCACAAAG
>APFE031546952.1:0-26031 GCA_000404065.3 Pinus taeda
AATTCTGAGCATAAAGCCAAATATTCACCTCAGAAGGTAGCCAACCAGAAAACCCTTAATCCTAACAAACTACCTGAATTCATAAGACTCGAAATATGGTTGAAGCAACACTTTCTGGAACAAAGGTTCCAACCAATAAAGGCTCAGTTTCTAACCTGGAAATGAAGAAAATAATCAATTGGTAATGTTCACAATGAACATGGGCCTCACTTGTCAATACAAGAAAACAATCTCCAAGTGAGAAGGTTGAAAACCTAGGTACAATGAAAATAAGGATACAATAAAGAATTATGCATTAAAAAAAGAGAATACCTAAGTTATGAAGAAGAAACCCCACCAAAATCCTATCACCCATACCACACCGAATGGTAAATTGAAGATACAATGATACTTATTAATCTTGCAAGTCAGTAACTCATTAAATAAATAAAAGGGTGACGAACATGAATACAGTACCCGGTCTCAGTAGAAGGAAGCCAAGGATAACAGACCTTAACTGTGAAGAGTGAGCAAAGATATCACACAAAGAATTTCATTACAGAGTATGGAGAAAAATGTTCGGTGAGTTAATGAAAGTGGGTCATAACATAAAGCATACTTAGTTTTCACCAAGTTACAAGACTCAGTTCTCATCATACCTTAGTTAATGTAATGAATATCTCATGTGCATACTTAAAATATATGTAATGATTATCTAATACAACTTGATGCTTTAATATCGATTAATCTTGTAGACATGTATAAACAAAAATTGTAATGTTGGATATATGGAGATGTCACAATTAAAAATAAAATAAAAACCACAAAATTAATAATTATATTTATAATTATGTTTATAATTAAAACTCAAATCATCCTAAATCCATGTTAACTTTGATCTACCAAGCTTCAAGAGAGATCAAATCTCTTGATATGAAAACTTTTTTTAGAGTGAAAATAAATTTGATCCCTCTCGAGACTTGGAAGATATTGATTTAAGATGGATAGACTAATTTAAATTTTATAGGACAATTATTGTGTTAATGCTAATTTATGGATAGTGGAACCTTGTAACCATATAGACTCAAATCCAAGTGATAATTACCATTAATTAATGGGAGTTCTCAACTCATAATATTACAAGAAGGTCATGGTGAATTTAGTAATATTCATTTCCTCCTTAACATGATATTTTGTTAATAGGACCACCACCTACTCCTTAAATGTATGATTAAAAACAAAGTATGTCAGGTTTGTATATCACATACGGGTGGAGATAAAATGCTCTGATACAAATCACATATTAGAACCCTTAATGGGAGGTAGGTTAATTTCTCCCAAACCTTCAATTGCTTGTTGGGGCCATACCACTTTTAGCAATGCATCTCTTACCAATTGGTGTTGAGATTTTTTGCAAAGTTACAAAACCACATTAAAAAATTTATGATACAACATATGGGCTATTACAACTTGTTAACGTGTTGTAGCCACATGCTATCCAATGGAATCCATCATTTTATACCATAAACTAGCCCCAGCTACCCCACCTTAATGTTTTCCACCATGGCCCCATCATTGATCTTCCATCTTGGCATATCCACATTACCATCATCATATCATCACACAAATGGAATCCACATCATTGTATGGATAATCCTAATTTTCCAATATTTCTTAAAATTCTTGTTTTCAAGAAACTATTCCAACCAAAAAGGTGCCCTTGACTTACCCTTTGCATGAAATTTCACTTGTTTGATGGCCCATATGGCTCAGGAACTACAACCTTGCTCTAATACGGTCTTTGGCATACCCATGATGCATAGAGAGCCAAAAAAAAATATTGAAAATAACTAATAACTAGTAAGAAATAAATATGATGTATAGAGAACACGAAAGTAATGAACATAACCAATTGTAATTAGTAAGAAATAACCATGACTCATAGAAAGCAAAAAAAAATTAACTCAAACTAATATTCACTTGTGAAAGGATATGTTCTAAAGTATAATTTGAGCACTAGGTAACAATGGGCAATGATCATGGCCACACAATGAAGGACTATTCTCTGAGTGACACACATTGCCTTGATTCATCATCGCACTACATGTAAACAAATAACCAAGATAAATACCTTAGCATTACATGATTACTAAGGCAAAATTCATTAGACTTCATCGTTCAAGAAAATAAAGGTTAAAATTATGAGCTTCAATATTAGACACAATTAATGCTTTCCATGTTTAGATTTATTTTTTCTTTGATATAAAGAATTTAAGAGTTAAGTTTTTATTCTATTTTTTTTTTTTAAATAACTAGAAGAATTAGCAACTAAGTCTGATTCCTACTTTGGTGGCACAATATCAATTCCAACCACTACCATTATAACCACTAGGTCTTCTCCTTAACAACCTACTTGTTATTTGTTAACATGTTTAATATACAATTTTGCTTAGCATTGGGGTGTCTTCATATCTGAACATTTCAAGTCAAGTTCAAAAGTTGTGAAAAATGAATTTCCATGACTTCATCTTCAGGTGTCATGAAACAAGTAATTGAAAGAGATCTGGAAAATAAAAGTCCATTAATTTGTTTTTCCCTACCATGAAAAAATTTGTTCAAAAGTAGGTGAAAAGTATTTATTGTTTGACTAGAATCCCATAATAAATTTTATCGTGAGATTCTAAATTTTAGTTATTTAATATATATTTTTGAATGCATAAATAGATTCATTGTTGTCAATGAGAAGACACATGAATTGTATAGATTATAGAGCTCTACTTACAATTCCAAGAAATTAGTGGAAAATAATTAAAAACATTAAACGGTTAGACTATGTTAAGAATAAAAGCCTGTTAATTTATTTTTACATGTTATGAAAAAATTCACATAAATGAGGTGGAAAATAAAAATACCATTACTTTATCTTTAGGTTCCATGAAACACTCATTCAAAAAGAGGTGAAAAATAGAATTCCATTAATTTGTTGAAAATATTTATTCCAAAGTAGGTGGAAGTAATTTTTTTATTTGAATCAATAAATTTGATAGTGAGATTGATTTAAAATGTAAATTTGAATACATAAATAGATTCAACCCTGTGAATAGGGGCACTTGAATTGTGTAGATTATGAAGCTCAAACTTACCATTTTAAGAAATTCGTGCATAATTTCGAGGCAACTTTGCTGCAAAATATGCTAAGAATAAAAAGAAATAAAAAGCGTCCAATGGCTCTACTATGCTAAGAATAAAAACCCACTAAATTTTTACATGTCATGAAATATTTATTTAAAGAAGGTGGAAAATAAAAATTTCATTACTTCATTTTTAGGTGTCATGACACCATTCATTTAAAAATAAATGAAAATGTAACAACTAAATAAGAAACTTATGAAATATATAGAAATATAAAAAAAAAAAATTACCTATACACATATCCGACCTTGGATAAAGGACATGCTATAGATTATGGAAGTATTAAATTTATTTAAGATTTAAGTCCACAGAACCAAACAAAACTTATATGTAATTCGTGTGATATTACAATACACAGAGAACGAAATTGGCATGGAGATTTTTTCCTTTTGGTTTAGTGTGCACATGGTCCCTCCCCAAACTTTACCGAGTTGGCTCTTATACGTGGAAACACGCAGCAAGAGGATAGACCAAGAGGCTGCATGTGCCTGCCAACAAGTTCCACTAGCTTGCGATAATTGTCCTGCTTTGTGCCCGTTGATCTTGGTCAGATGATCCGATGACGGAGGGGGTTTAGGGTTTAATATCCTAACCAACTTTTCATGCCCAACAACTAGTAGACTCATTATTGTTGTTTTTTTGAGGTTTCTTGCTGCTCTGCGATGGTTTGGACTGCTGAGGGATTTTTTTCGAGTGTTGAGCTTTCTGTGGTTTGAGATGGTAGTAACAGTTAGACATGTGGTGGCAGGTATCCCCAACGAACTAATAAAACATGGTTTCATTTGTCTACATAGTATGAATTCAACGTTTGCTTGGGGTTTCTATCTCATACCAAGTTTAATGGCTCGCCTCCTCTGCACAGGGATGGTTTGAGGAGCTTCTAATATAGCAAGTAACGCTCTATTCGAAAGGCCATTTTCAAAAGGTAAGTCCCTCATTAACGTAACCCTAAATTTTGCAAATCTTTTTCTTCTTTTTGTTAGAAGGTTTTAGATTTTAAAAACGTGTCTTTCTTTTCTTAATTAAGATAGCACATTGTTACACAAGTAGGCTATTCGAAGAGGAAACCCTCCCAACTTAGGCAAAAGCTCCTCCTTTGGCATCATTTGGTTAGCATATGCCATATAATCGAATGCATACTGACTTCATTGCTTCTGGATTGTGTAACAGGTACTCATACATAATTTCTCATATAGTTATTTGAATAAGACCACAACCCTTAAAGTCTTAAGAACTTATGGCATCCATGTTTATTTACAGGTTGGATCTCTTACTTCTGGTGCATGAACTTAAGTTATAAACATGTTTACTTATCCAAAAATAGAGGCTGAGTCATAGATATTTATCAATATATAGGAATAGGTCGAGTACTATGCATGGCACCTATATTTTTGTGAATTCTCCAGATTTAATCCATTGAGGGTTTTTGGGGTTTCTTCTTTGTTGTAGTGTTTTAAGCTATTTATACACATGATAGTTATTTTTTTAAGTTCTAGTCATGTCGACACGCTCCGGCTATCGAGAACATTTCGAAATGTAGCTCTATACTTTTAATTTGCTAATGTGAAACTTATTTAATCTATTCCGTTTAACATATTATTTAAAAGGTCTATCATATTATTTTTAAAAGGCAGTGTAGTAATTTATTGCTGAATTGAATGATGGGCCGAGCATACCTTTGTTTTTCATTGCTAAGGGTTTTGGTTGTTTCGTTCGATTTCTCCATAACAATCCTGTTTAAGATTAAATATTTCTATTTTACTATTGTAATAACATGCAGTTTAATATTTAGTTCATTTCTACATAAGTTCAATGTTCGATAACATGGTTTATGTGTGTGTGTGTGTGTGTGTGTGACTATTGGTTTAATGTTAGAGATAAATTCTGCTGAAGTTGGTGGTGTTTCTGATTGTCCATTCTACAGAGCTCTTGTAATATCTCATACAGAATATTTCGTTGTTTTATTATAATAAACTACTCTTCATACTTGAGAGAATTTGATTGTTTAACTATTGAATGAAAATATTTTTCCATACTTTGCTAGCATTAATTGTTATTTTGACGTTTTTCCATAATGAACTACCTATGATTTCATTTGTGAAACTGGTAGTTTCTATTTTCTATAATAATGCACTTTTAAGGAATTACTTTCCTGAGTTTACTCTATTAACATCAATTCAAATTGAAAAATTCTACTTTATCATTAGATTGATTTCCATAGTCCAGTATTAATTTATAATGAAACTTTCTATCATACTTATATGTTCAATGCTAGTAACCTGTAATATCCAAACACTTCTGGAAAGTCTCTCCTCCCAGCCACAAGCCTAGAAATTACATCGAGACCCTCCACACGCACTTTCTCTTGTTCATAGTTAAATTAATTCCAGCCATAATCAAGTACCTTGAGCCTTCACACTCTTGTCCTGCCTCAAGTCGAATACTTTCATTGACTTTTCTTGAAATTTTTCCCACTGGTTTATTCCACCCAGCTCGAGGATAGTTCTCCTGGATATTTTTCCCCCATCTATATCTCACTTCAGGGCAGATGGTTAACTATCTTTGTAACTGTTTCTCTTAATTAATGTAAACAATTTCTATTTTTGTTAAAATATCTGGATTCCTAATTACCAATAATTTAGGTAACCAAATATATGTTTCTTGGCCTTCCAGCCTCAGTCATTTATTAATTAACATCATGAGGTAGTAAAACTAATGTAATAAATGGTAAAGATCAACTTAGTAACCAGAGTACGTTTTAGGCATCTTAGGGTGTTACATCTCCCCCCCATATGAGGAACATTGTCCCCGGTGTTCTTTCTGATTTCAAAAAACTACACTGGATAAGTTTTCCACATAAATTCCTCCTCCTTGGTGACCTCATCCGCGCCGAAGTGCTTCCACCGCACTTTAACCTCGCTGATGGCTTGCTTCCGCAAGGTGGTTTCCCTCCGATTGAGAATACAAAGAGGTTATGCCAGAACCTCTCCTTCTGGTTCGACCTACTCAAAAGAAACCATTCATAGTCACAACCTTTTTTAGAACAGTCAATTCAAAAGTCATATATTCCACTTAACTGATTACCTAAATATTTTCCCAGTTAATGATATCCTGAGGATTATACACATTTTTTTTTAACAAGGACACGTGGAACACATTGGGGACCCGAATGTGGCTTGGTAATGCAAGCTTGTCGGCCGTCAACCCAATCTATTCCAAAACTTGGAATGGTCCACAGTACCAAGGTGCTAACTTAGCACAACCTTGCTATTGTAAGGAAATTTTTCGAGGCTTTACCCTTAAATATACGTGATATCCTGCCTGAAATTCCCTGAATGTCCTCTTTTTGTTTGCATACACTTTCTATCTATCTTGAGCAGCCATTAGATTTTGTTGAACCTTTTTAATAGTCTCCTCCATTTCTGCTAGTATCTTAGGTCCCAATGCTAGCTTATTAACTAGATTATTCCAGTTTATGAGCACCCTGCACTTCCTTCCATACAACACCTCAAAGGGGCTCATGGGCAGTGATTCATGATGTCCATTATTATACGAAATTCCACCAAGTGGAGATAATATTACCACTTTTATGGCTGCTGCATCACAAACATGTGTAGCATGTCCTCCAACACTTAATTTACCCCTTCAGTCTGATCGTCCATTTGAGGATGGTAGGCTGTACTAAATTGGATTTGAGTACCCAATCCTGAAAAGAGAGTTTTCCAGAATGTGGATGTAAATTTTACATCCCTATCGGAAATCACCACCCTGGGTATTCCGTGTAGATGAAAAATTTCCTTCATAAATATGTCTGCGATTTCCACAGTTTTGTAGGTGGACTTCATAGGTATGAAGTGAACAATTTTACTCAATTTGTCTACTACCACCATAATTGAGTCATTCTACTTCCTAGTGCAAGGTAAGCCGGTGATGAAGTCTAGCGGTATGGTCTCCCATTTCCATTCCGGAATGGGCAAAGGTTGCAACAAACTTGTGGGGTGTTGGTGTTCTGCCTTCACCAGTTGACACTCCAAACATTTGGAAAAGTACTTTGTAACATCCTTCCTTAACCCAGGCCTAAAATACCCTTTCTTGATGGCTGAAAACAATTTCTGCTATCCTGGGTGGCCAACACATCGTTTCTGGTGAAACTCATCCAATATCAATTCTTTAACAGGGTTTTGGTTAGGAACATAAATTCTTTCTTTCAAGGTGAGGATGTTGTCGAAATTTATTTTAAAATCTAATATTTCCTTTTTCAACAAAGCTTCCTTTATTTGTTGCCAAATAAAAGTGTACTCAAGATCCTTAATAGATGCTTCCCATATGATCTCATGAATGTTTGAGCGTACTTGACTAATTTGGACCTCGTAAATACAATGCACTTTTTTTCTCAATCTGTCGGCCACTCAATTTTCCTTTCCTTTGATATGTTTCATTTCAAGTCGAATTCACTTAAAAATGTTGTCCATCTGGCCTATTTAGCATGTAAGCTAGACTAGTTGAAGAAATTTGTAAGGTTGTTATGATCTGTTAATAGTAGAAATTTCTTTCCCAACAGGTGGTGTCACCACATTTTAAGTGCATGCACTATTGCTGCCAATTCAAGGTCGTAAGCAAAATATCATTGTTCATACTCCTTTAACTTCCGTGATTCATAAGCAATCACCTTTCCTTCTTGTGTTAGCACTCTACCAACACCTTCTTTACTAGCATTCGTGCAAACCATGAAAGACTTTTTCGGATCTGCTACCTTTAACACAGGTGCAGTGGTAAGCAGGTGTTTTAGTCATTCAAAACTTTGTTGGAACTCTGTTGTCCATTGGAAAGCGCACCCCTTTTATTATACGGAGGTTATTGGAAAGGTGATTTTTGAAAATCCCTCAATGAACCGACAGTAATACTTGGCCAAACCCACGAATGATCTGATATCAGTGACAGTCTTTGGAGCTATCCATTCCATAATGGTTTTGATCTTCTCTAGGTCCACCGCTATTCCATTTGTTGATATAACGTGACCCAAGTATTGAATATGATCTTTGAAACAATCACACTTGCTAAATTTAGCATATAACTAATTTTCCCGCAAAGTTTTCAACACTATCCTCAAATGTTCTTTATTCTCCTCATGATTCTTAGAGTATATTAGAATGTCATCAATGCAAATCAGTACAAATTTATCAAGGTAGGGATGGAAAATACCATGCATCAGACTCATAAAGGTGGCTGGGGCATTTCTAAGGCCAAATGGAAACACCAAAAAACTCGTAATGACCATAGAAAGTATAGAATGCAGTTTTGTAAATGTCCTCCTCCTTTATCCTTATTTGATGATTTCCATATCTTAAGTTGATTTTCAAGAATACTTTAGCTCCTTGCAGTTGATCAAATATATCATCAATACATGGTAAAGGATATTTATTCTTGATGGTTAGTTTGATTAATTGGCGATAATCGATGCATAATGTCAGGGTCCTGTCCTTTTTCTGTACAAACAGTACGGGAGCTCCCTAAGGGGACACACTGGGGCAGATGTACTTTTTGTCTAGAAACTCCTAAAACTGCATTTTGAGTTCGATTAACTCAAGTATGTTCATGCGATAAGGGGCACTGGATATAGGGTTCGCACCCTGAATTAGTTTGATGGTGCAATTGATATCACGCTTTGGTGGTAAAATTGGAATGGACTCAGGAAATACATCAACAAATTCCTGAATTATGGGAATTTTTTCCAAGGAGGTCATTTTATTTTTGGTGTTTGTAAATCCCACTTGAACAACATAAATTTGACAGCCCTTTTTGATACATTTCCCTAGTCGACTAACAGTGATAGGACGCAACTTGGTACAGGTTTTCATTCCTTGGAGTTCCTTCCTTTGGCCCGATTCAGTGATAAAATTGACATTTTTATGTTTTGCAATCCACAAGGGACCAACATTTTTCCAACCAATCCATCCCGATTAGAGTGTCATAAGAACCCAAAGGAAGTATATTAAGGTCAACATAAATGGGTTGCCCTGAAATTGTTATGGGACAACGTTATGTTTTTGCAATTACCCTTCTTTTTGTTTCAATGGCTAATTGAACTAGCCATGGTTTTAGAAACTTATTGCTCTGTAGTTGATACTTTTCTACCACCTTAGGACTAACATAGCTTAATCTAGCACCTGGATCAAACACCACAGAGACAAGTTTCTTAACAATCATACCTTCACGTTTGATCATGGTGGGCTGATATTCTACGTGATGATCATCCAAAGTAGCGTTAATTCTGGGCATGCTCCTTGCTACTTCTCCAACCGTGGATGCTTCTTGCATATTTGATAGTTTTTTTGTTCTTTCCTTATGCGGACAATTTTTGTAATAGTGAGGTTCTCCGCATCCCTAACATTGGAGAGATGGTTTTGATTACTGGTCATTGACAGATTTAGTAACTCCTTCCAAATGTCTGTTTTCAGAATATGCAGCTTTGGGCTGATTCCTTGCTGGAAATTTGCTAAGAGAGTTTTGCTGTATATTTCAGCCACTAGCAAATTTTAGGTGTCTATTTGGATCAAGCTTCTACCCTTCCTGTTCAACTCTCCTTTAGGTCCTTCATTCTTCTGTTTCATTTGCTGGTAGAAAATGTCGGCTTTCCACACTTCATCATCCATTGTCTTGGGGTAGTCAAACTCTAGTTTCTCCTTCATAAATTTGTGTAAGCTATTGATGAAGTGCTAAATTTTGGCCTTTTCCTCTTGCATGTAAGGCACATAACGTAGCAAGGAGTTGAATCATGCACATATTCATCCATGGTTAAGGTTCCCAATCTTAACTCATGAAATTCTTTTGCCTTTTCTTTGTAATAACGTTCAGTTAAACACTTGTCTTTGAAATTCTTTTGGAATTCGTTCCATGTAACCTACTCTTCATTGATTCTCCTTACTGTTTTGATTTCTTCCCATCATAGGGTGGCCTTACCCCTTAACTGATAAACTGCCAATCGTGCCTTCAGTTTATCTGTGTACTGATAAATATGAAAATATTTTCCCATATCAATTAACCAAGCTTCAGCTGCTTCTTCTAATTCCCCTTCAAAGAGTGATGACTTAATCTTTTTAAATTCTCTTTGCAATTCATTTTTTTGTCTTTTGGTTTTGCACTGGTCAGAGACATTGTCTGAGCGTCCTTCTTCATCTTCCCCATGTTTTTCAGTTGAATCAGCATTTTCCTCTCCATGCTAAGCTGTTGGGGTATTCTCGCAGTCCTCAACACTGTGATATAGATTTTGTTGATTCTGTCAATTACACAGACTTCTGAGGATTTTCTCCTATTCTAAGCACAATCATTCAATGTCTGTTCTTAAATTTGTCATTTCAGCATGCAACTCCTGAATAGTTTTGAGTAACACCACATTATATTGATGGGATTCCTCGCCTAGTTGTATCCAAATGTCAGGATTAGCATTCACATACGTTGTTTCGGGCAGGTTGGGTGGTCTTGGGTTCCTCTGCATTCTGACCTTTTTCTTTTATTGATGTGGTCTCTGTGTTCACATATAGATTTATTTAGTTATTTTTTTTTTTTTAAAGAACACATTCATTTCCAGTATATATCTATTCCCAAAGAGTCTTAGTGTATGAACGTGATCTCTGATACCATTTGTAACAACTAAATAAGAAACTTATTAAATGTATAGGAAAAAAATTACATATACACATATCTGACCCTGGATAAAGGACCTGTCATAGCTTACGAAAGTATTAAATGTATTTAAGGTTTAAGTCCATGGAACTAGATAAAACTTATATGTAATTCGTGTGATATTACAAAACACAGTTAACCAAATTGGCATGGAGATTTTGTTTTTTTGGTTTAATGTGCACATGGTCCCTGCCCAGACTTTACCAAGCTCGCTCTTGTACGCAGAAACACACGGCAAGAGGATAGATCAGGAGGTTGCATGCGCCTGTCAGCAAGTTCCACTAAGTTGCGACAATTGTCCTGCTTTGTGTCCGTTGATCATGGCCAGACGATCTGACGACGGAGGGGGTTTAGGGTTTAATCCCGTAACCAACGTTTCATGCGCAACAGCTGGTAGACTCATTGTTGTTCTTGTTTCGAGTTTTCTTGCTACTATGTGATGGTTTGGACTGATGAGGGCTTTCATTTGACTATTGAGCTTTTTGTGGTTTGAGATGGTAGTGACGATTAGCCCTGCGGTGGCAAGTATCCCCGATGAACTCTGCATAGTATGAATTTGGCATCTACTTGGGGTTTCTATTTGGTACCAAGTTTAATGGTTCGCCTCTGCTGCAGAGGGATGGTTCGAGGGGCTTCTGATATATCGGGGAACACTATGTTCCAAGGGCGATTTCCGAAAGGTAAATCCCTCATCAGCATAAACCCAAATTTTGAAAATCATTGTCATCTTTTTGCTAAAAGTTTTTAGATTTTAATTTGTTTCTTTCTTTTCTTAATTAAGATTGCTCACTATTACATAGGAGGGCTATTCAAAGAGGAGCCCCTCCCAACTCAAGTAAAAGCTCCTCGTTTGGCGTCATTCTATTAGCATATGTGGTAGAATTGAACACATACTCACTTCATTGTGTTTTGCTTGTGTAAGAGGTACTCATACATAATTTCTCAGATAGTTATTTGAATAAGACCACCACCCTTAAAGGCTTAAGAGCTTACGATGTCCATGTTTATTTATAGGTTAAATATTTTACTTATGGTGCATGAACTTAAGTTACGAACATGTTTACTTATTCGGAAATAAAGGTAGAGTCATAAATATTTATCAATATACAGGAATAGGTTCAGTACTATGCATGTCACCTACAGTTTTGTGAATGCTCCAAATTTAATCGACTGAGGGTTTTTGGGGTTTCTTCTCTGTTGTAGTGTTTTAAGCTATTTATACACAAGATAGTTCTTTTTTAAGTTTTGGTCATGTCAACATGCTTCAACTATCGAGAACATTTCGAAATGTAGATTTGTGCTTTTAATTTGCTACTGTGAAACTTATTTAGTCTATTCCATTTGGCATATTGTTTAAAAGGTCTGCCATATTGTTTTTAAAAGGCAGTGTAGTAATTTCTTGCTGAATTGAATGTTGGGCTTACAATACCTTTGTTTTTCCTTGCTCAAGGTATTGGTTGTTTCGTTCGATCTCTCTAGAACGATCCTGTTTAAGATTAAATATTTCTATTTTACTACTGTAATAGCATGCGGTTTAATATTTAGTTCATTTCTACAGAAGTTCGATGTTTGATAACATGGTTTATATATATATATATATATATATATAAATATATATATAATATAAATATATATAATTATATATATAGATTATATATATATATATATAATGACTGTTGGTTTAATGTTAGAGATAAATTTTGCTTAAACCGGTGGTGTTTCCTACCAACCATTCTACAGGACTCTTGTATATCTCATACAGAATATTTCAATGTTGTATTATAATAAACTACCCTTCATATTCAAGAGCGTTTAACTGTTTAACTATTGAATGAACATATTTTTACATACTTTGTTAGCATTAATTGTTATTTTGATGCTTTTCCATAATGAATTGTCTACGATTTCATTTGCGAAACTAGTAATTCATATTTTCTGTAATAATGCACTTTTAAGGAATTACTTTCCTCATATTGCTCTGTTAACATCATTTCAAATTGACAAATTCTACTTTATCATTAAATTGATTTCCACAGTCTAGTATTAATTTATAATGAAACTTTCTATCATACTTATATGTTCAATGCTAGTAATCCTAGTATCCAAACACTTCTAGAAAGTCTCTCCCGACCAGACCCTCTCCCGAGCACTTTCTCTTGTTCACACTTAAATTAATTCCAGCCACAGTCAAGTACCTTGGTCCCTCCCCCAAGCACTTTCTCTTGTTCACACTTAAATTAATTCCAGCCACAGTCAAGTACCTTGGGCCTCTCGACTCGTGTCCCGCCTCAAGTTGAGTACTTTCATTGATTGTTCTTGAGAGTTTTCCCACTAGTTTATTCCACCCAGCTCTAGGATAGTTCTCCTAGACCTTTTTTCCCCCATCTAAATCTCCCTTCAAGGCAGATGGGTAATTGTCTTTGTAACTGTTTCTTTTAATTAATGTAAACACTTTCTATTTTGGTTAAAGTATCTAGATTCCTAATTACCAATAATTTAGGTAACCAAATATATGTTTCTTGGCCTTGGAGCCTTGTTGTAACAGTTTCTTTTAATTAATGTAAATGGTTTCTATTTTTGTTAAAGTATTTGGATTCCTAATTACCAATAATACACTGGCTCTAACAATTTTCTTCTATATCTTTCTGTCACATCTATCTGAAGGAGAATATTTTGTCTCTGCGTCAGCTGATCTATTTCATTTTGATTGCCTAGTTAAGGGGCATTGCCACCAGCTTCAACACCTTCCTTTTTTAAGTGAAGGTCTTTTTTCTTCTGTGTTTTTCCTTTTACTTTCCTGGTTTTGTGGTTTTCTCTATTTTTTAGCTGCGGGTTCAATCTAACTTTTATGACATTTAATTTAAAGAGAACACATGAGAAAGAAAGGAATCTTGACAGGCTTTACTTTCTTGTCGTACTCTAAAATGTTATTAGAGTTCTTTTAAATTATTTGTGAATAATGTCGTTTTTACAAGAATGGCCGGAACAAGAAGGAATGTCTTGAAGCAACGGAAGATGAATATGACTACACTCATCCACTCGTTGCAAACACTGCGAGATTTGCTGAGACAATCGAGTGGCGACAAGTTCAGTATTTCTTCCCTGATTTGGTCAGTAATTTACCAGCCTGCTAAGCAATTCTCTTCCATCTTGGCCATTGGTCCAGGTTACCAGATCCTTAATAATGGTGGCTTAAAACAAATTACTATGGTTTCGAAGGGTGAGGTCATATTTTTAGTTGATCTGTTTCAAAGGATATACCCTGCAAAATAACTTAACAATACTTTTTTTCGCACATTACATCCTTCGAAAGATCAACTAAATATATTATCTCATCCTTATAAACCATAGTCATTTGTTTTAAAAGGTACCACTAGTGGACGATGAAGTGCTTAGCAGGCTGTATAAAATATCGCCTGAGGAAATCAAGGAAGAAATGCTGGCCTTGCTACCACTCGATTCCCTCTATGGATCTCAGAATGTTTGCAACAAGTGAAATACTGTAGTGTCATCCGCTCAGTTCTTAACCAGCAAATCTCAGCAAGGAAGATGAATATGACTATCTCGATCTCAACAACAAAGTTCACGAGGGAGATGAATATGACTATCATCTTTATAAAGAAGAGCGAGACAAGACTGAAGACCATCTTAGAGAGAACTTTTCCCCTTCATGAGTCCTCTCCCAAAAATGTATTCTAAGTGTTTGAGGGTATGATGAAATCAACTTCACTTACAAAGTGTGCTTCCCCTTGAGCTCAGTGTGTACAATTTCTGGTTCTTGATCTATTTTTAATGACCCTTCTCAACAGTTATTCATGAAAATAGAAAAATATTTATTCTAAGTGGAAATCATTTTTTTTGGAATCCATAAATTTTAGAGTGAGATTGATTCAAATTGTATTTATGAATGCATAAATAAATTCAACACTGTGAATGGGGAGCACTTGAATCATGTAGATTACTCAGCTCAAACTTTACACTTGAATTGTGTAGATTAATACGCTCAAACTTACCATTTAAGATATATGTGCCTAATTTCCAGGCAAATTCACTGCTAAATATGCTAAGGAAAAATCAAAAAGTGTTCAATAGTTATAATATGCTAGGAATAGAAACCCATTAATTTTTTTACATGTCATGAAATATTTATTCTAAGGTAGAAAATAAAAATTCAGTTACTTCATTTTAGGTGTCATGACACCACTCATTTAAAAAGAAATGAAAAATAAAAGTTCCTTAATTTGTTTCTACCTACAATGAAAAGATATATTAAAAGGTATGTGAAAAAATCTTTTTTTTTAGGTCCAATTCAACAATAAATTTATTGTGAGATTGTAAATTTTATTTATTTAAAATGTTTTTTTGAATGCATAAATGTATTTAATTTTGTGAAGTCATGGGGCAGCTCAATTGGTATTTAGAGATATGTGAAATCTTTCAAATCCCTCCTATTGCCACCGTGGCTATGGGGAAGAGGTTCGTGGCTATTACAAAAGAATGTTATGAAAAACTTTTGAAGCATTTGAGTTGCATAGATTATATAGCTCAAACTTATTCTTCCAAAAAAATTGCTTAAATTTTGATTAGAAAATATGTTTAAAAAAAATTTAAAAATCAAATAATTATAGTATACTTAAAATAAAAATGCATTAATTCATTTTTATATAATAAAAATACATATTAGTAAAAAACAATATCTGTAATTTATTTATGACAAAGATATGTAAAATGTGAATGAGTATTAGAAAAAAATAAAAAAATAATTTCATTATGTCATGAATTTGTTTTTACTTTTATTTATTCTTTATTTAAATTAAAAAAGAAAAAAGAAAAAGAAAGAAGTGTATAAAGTAAAAGCTCATTAATTCACGATTATAAAAGACAAGTGTGCCTTAAACAGGTGTGCCTTAAAGATATGGTTAACAGAAACATTTAGATATATAGGATGTAGAAACATCTTTCATATTAAATTTTTAATAAGATAAGCCGAGACATTTTTTTTTTTCCGTATGCCTGGGGCATATTCAGATGACTGTTCCTATATTAACAGGCAACGAGCAAAGAACAATACACAAAATTTGCAGATGATTGTTCGTGTAATGACATGAAGCTACAGAAATTGAGAAAATAAAAGAGAAAACGAAAGCATATCCAACATGACTAAACTTTTCTACCTTTCTTCTTCTCCACACGTCGTCAACCACTAGTGTCAGGAGTGGGAGTAATAATGGTTAGCTGATTTTCCATAGGGATCAGTTGAAGTTCTTTGTCTGATTCTGAGCCCTCTGATCCGTGGGTTCGTTTGATGCCGCTTATTTCCATTTGTGGCTCTTGTTGCAGATTTGTATAGTGTGGCCCCAAGTTAGTAGTTGGGGCATTATCCCCCTATGTATATGTCTATCTCATTTGATGATCAGGTTCTGTCTGGGTCTCTGTAGGTTCCTCATTTATGTCTTCTTCTTCCAATGGGTCGGTGTGCTGCCAACCCTTAGGCTTTTTCTGTTGTTGCTTGGTTCTCCTTGGGTCTTTTCGAGCAGCTAGGCAATCATACTCGAGGTGCCCTGTTTGCATGCATCCCCTGCATCAGAACGTTGTGTTCTCATAGTCTAGTTGTTGTATCCATTGTGAGTTATTGAAGTTCAATGTGATGTGGTGAGGTGTAGACCCTCACTCAAATCCACTTCTACACATATTCTAGTGAATGTGAATATCCCCCTCATAGTTCTATCTTCGTCCATTTTTAGGTATTTCCCCAGGGTATTCCCAATTGCAGCTAATAATTTTTTATGCCAACGTGTAGAGGAAGGCCATGTAGCCTTACCCACACAGGCATCGTTGAGACTTTCATTGTGTTGGCGTCAAAATCAGAAAACCAGGGGGTGAGAAATAGCCCAGCACTGCCCCAGAACCAAGGCCCCTGTTTGATAATGCTGTCTCGTTCTTGTTCTGTATTGAATCTAACTATGAAGTACCCTTTGGGGCATAGGTAAATTTCATAGTTTGTGGTCCATGTTATATAGATCCACTGGTGCAGGGCATCTGATTTTGGCCAGAAACCATTAAATCTACAAATGACTGTAGTTTTAGACAAATCAGAGTATAGACTGGTTACCTCTGGCATGGAGACTAGTAGCGTTGGTGAATCTGGTGTTTGTTCAACAATGTAGGGTCCTGGTAGCTCTGTTGTTGGAGCTGCGTTGTTTTTCATTTTCTCCCCCCTTCCTACTGCATCCCAAAAGGAGCTTGCATTTTTTGAGCTGGTTCCAGTGCTTCCACATCTCAGTCGAAGATTAAGAATAATGGTTGAATCCTTGGAAATGTCGTAGTGCTGTATAGTTTGGTTGTCCTGCAGAGTGGATCGGTCCCGAGGAGACCTCGTTTTGTTGGATTTGGTTGTTCCTCTTTGAATCCAGATGGATCTACCCTATCTAGTTCCTGGTTCTCTGATTTGTAAACTGGATCTGGCAGGAGGATGGCATATCCAAGGTTTAACCCTCGTCCCACAGTGTACGAGAATCAGCCTCCTCCAAACAGCGTTTTTCTGGGTGCTGTCTTAGCAGATCCAAATTGTAATGCGGCAGATCCAGAGCATCCTATAGAGTTGTTGTGTGATTTGCAAGTACCAGATCCAGTTGCTTTGCCATTCTCATGTTCCCTTACACCCTTGCAGTCGTGTTTTGGATCTGTTGCAAGATCCCTGATCTAGGAACTACGCACCCATCCAGTCAAATGGAGGCAGGGGGTTTTCTATATACCCAATGTCTTGATTAGGGGGGTCTGCGTCAGGGTTTCTAGTGCCCTGTCCAGGAGATCGACCGTGGGAGCGAAAGCAGGGAAAGCTACCTGGTGTTTCTTCCATGTGCCGCACAGATGCTCGCAAGGAAACCTGGCTAACTGTGGATGAGTGGATCCGTCCTCTGCGTGTGCGGCTGTGTTGTGAACCCTCACGCACGGTGCCATTGCAGTCCCTCCCAGTTAGATAACAATGTTATCCGAGACAGATTTTTAAAATAATAAAATGTAAAATTATTTTGGACATGAAGCTCAAGCAATGACACATTTAGATATATAGGATGTAGAAACATATTTCACATTAAATGTTTAATAAAATAATCACAGACAGATTTTTAAATAATAAAATGTAAAATTATTTTGGACATGAAGCTCAAGCGATGACCCTCAATTAGAGTGTTTGGGGCTTATTGATCTGTTTTCCCCTTCCATCTCCTATAAAATAGCACATTAATAAAGTAAATATAATAGCACATTAATAAAGTAAATATAGTTGATGGTTGCACAAAGGGTATAGGATTCATAAAGAAAGGGTAGATGTGCCCTAACACTAAGATAAACCACATAGCATCTACCCTAAAATTAAGATAAACCACATAGTCACTGGGGTGTTATACGATTGTTACCATTCTTCACCTTATTTTTTATATAAAATACAAAGAGATGAGCTTTAAAAATTATAAAATGTAAACTAAAGCAATATCACAAGGTAAACTTATATATCTTGGACTTGAAGCTCAAGTAATGACCATGGTAAGCATTGAGGTGGTGGCATCATGGGGAGTCATTGGTTGTGCTTCATGGCTCGTGAGAGAGGAGATCTTTATTGTGAGAGAGGAGATCTTTATTGTTGACGTTTTGAAAGTGGCAATGTATTCTTTGTTGGAAATACTAATCCCAATCACCGCTTTAAACATTCTTTGGAGGTAAAAGGACTAAAGTGAGAGAAGAAGTACAGAGCAAACTATTTCGCAACACAACACAGAGGTTAAAGCATTTAATGAAGTTTAGTAAATAAGTATCGGCAAGCATTCACTCTGCAACTATTGCCCACACTCCACTCCACTATTGTCCAACACAGCACAGAAGTTAAGGCATTTAATGAAGTTTAGTAAATAATTATCGACAAACATTCACTCTGCCACTGTTGCTCACACTCCACAACATGTGCAAGTTTAGAAAACCATTTATTATGTAACTCTTTCATGTATTAATGTCAAATTTGTATGTTGAGATAAATATGGATGTAAAAGTCATTTTGTATGTTGGGCAAGTGAAAGAGTGAGATAGTCTTTGAGGTAGTGAGGAGAAAATTGTATTAAATATTGGTGTGCGCGGGAAAATGGGTAAATCGCAGCAAATTTATTTTGAATGTGTTTCCTGATGTTTTGACATATAATATAAAGTGTGACTTTTTCCGTTATGGTATTAATTGAATGTGTTTCCTTATGTTTTGACATATAATATAAAGTGTGGCTTGTTCCATTATGGTATTAATCTTTCACCATTAAATTTACCACCTCTTTTGTTTTACTCTTTGTTGTGGGTAAAATTTCTAGCAAAAAAAACAAGTGTTTTTACTAGCAATTAAAATTTGTTTTGAGGGCAGATTTTTTGAAACGTAGAAAGTGTTTTCTTTCACTCAGAAATGACAAGATCAAGCACAAGCTTCACTGATCCTCAGATACGTCAATTTAATGGCAAAAATTATGATTATTTAGCTATTACAATGAAGGCCTTGTTTTCGTCTCAAGACATTTGGGATTTGGTGGAGAACGGCTTTCAAGAAACAACATACATATGCAGCAGCATACAATGCCTTGTCTCAAGTAGAAAGAGATTTGATGAGGGACAACAAGAAGAAGGATGCAAAATCCCTCTTCTACATTTTTTAAGTAGTTCATGAAAGTATTTTCCCAAGGGTTGCAGTAGCAACGAAGTCCAAACAAGCATGGGACACCCTCCAGACAGCCTACCAAGGCATGGCAAAATTTAAAAAAGCAAAACTGCAAATGTTAAATAAGGATGTAAAATCCCTCTTCTACATTTTTTTAATAGTTCATGAAAGTATTTTCCCAAGGGTTGCAGTGGCAACGAAGTCCAAACAAGCATGGGACACCCTCCAGACAGCCTACCAAGGCATGGCAAAAGTTAAGAAAGAAAAAGCTGCAAATGTTGAGAAGATATTTTGAAACATTTTGTATGAAAGAGTCTGAGAATGTGGACTCATTTCTTACATATGTTATTGGGTTGGTTACTCAAATTAGGTCTCATGGTGAGACATTTGAAGAAAGGAGCATAGTTGAGAAAGTTTTGAGAAGTTTTCCAACAAGGTTTGATGCCATTGTTGTGGCAATAGAAGAGACAAAGGATCTCTCACAGTTTTTAGTGGATGAGCTTCGTGCATCACTGCAACAAGCTTCTCATTGGAGCATGCTTTCAAGGCACAAGTTTCCTTTGGTCAAGGTCGAGGCAGAGCAAGATCATATGCTAGAGGAAGAGGAAGAAGCCCACACAGAGGTGGAAGAAGCAGCCCTTCAAGAACAAGTGGAAGTGGGAGTAATCAAAATGCAAGTCAAGGCCCAAGCAAAAATCAAGCACAAGGTCAGAGGTACGATAAATATCAAGTTCAATGTCATCACTGGAAGAAGTATGGTCATTATGAAAATGAATGTAGAAAGAAGAAATATGACATTAGTAACAAACCAAGTGTAAATTTCTCAAAAAAAAATTAGAAACATGATAGCATGTTTTTAGCTTGTAATGTAGCACAAGAAAAACAAAGTGATATATGTCATCTAGATTCAGGTTGTAGCAACCACATGTCAGGGAACATAGAAATGTTTTCCAATCTAGATGAAAGTGTGAAATTTGAAGTGACATTAGGGACTGATATCAAACTCTCTACCATCGGAAAAGGAAGAGTAAATATCCTAACAAATAAGGGGGAGAAGAAGTACATCTAAGATGTCTACTTTGTCCCCAGTCTTAAGCATAATATCATAATCATTGGACAACTCATGCAAAAGGGCTACAATGTCTTTTTCAAAAATGATGTGTGCACAATTTTGGAAATGCCTCCAAGACAGACAACTGATTGCAAATGTTCAGATGGAAAACAATAGAATTTTTTCCCTAAAGATAAAAACATATTCGAAAGAAGAAGGTGCACAAGAACAACTATCAATGAACTCACAAGAGGATGGAAGAAAACATGCAGCTGTCACACAAGTGAACTATCAAGCAAAGGTCAAAGATGAAAATTCGTTATGGCATTTGAGATTTGGACATCTCAACTTTGGAGGTTTGGACATTTCAAGAGGTTTGAATTTGCTGCATAGGAAAGGCATGGTGAAGGGATTACCACTCATAGAAAAACCAAACAACCTATGTGAAGGATGTATCTTGGGCAAGCAACATAGGGAGACGTTTCCAATAGGAAAGTCAATAAGGGAAATGCACCTTTGGAGATTTTCCACTCAGATTTATGTGGCCCAATGCAGACACCATCAATTAGTGGTAGCCATTATTTATTGACCTTCATAGATGACTACATAAAGAAGACATGGGTATATCTGCTCAAATAGAAAATTGAAGTGTTTAAGCACTTTTGCCAATCCAAAGCTATTTTTTAGAATTAAAGCGGACACTACATCAAAGTCCTTAGGACTGACAGAGGTGGAAAATACATCTCAAATGATTTCCTACGATTTTGCAGGGAGCATGGAATTCACAAGCAACTTACAATGATCAGGGGCTCATGTCCCAAGTGTCGTAAAATTCTCAAAAATGAAAATGCTCAGAACTAGATCAAACCTAAATGAACGGGTAGATCTCATCCTTCTAATTCTGGCACCGCAAACGGTTCAAAAAACGATCGCCGTATGTGAAAGTTATGTCAAAAACAAAATTTCCCAATAACCCTTATTTTTTGAATTTAAAAAAAAAAAAAAAAAAAATATTCCATAGAATATTCTTGGGAATATTCCAAAAAATATTCTTGGGAATATTCCTTTTGAGTGGGCCAATCAAAATCTGCCACGTGGCAAGCCCAGAGGCCGCCACATGGCACAGGATGACGTCAACAACATGTATGGCATTTCAAAATTTAGGTGGCAGTGAGGTTCGATCTCATGACCTCCCGTTCCACAACTCAATGCCTTACCATTAGGCTACGAAGGCGGATTTGCTATATTGGCGGTAGCATGTATTTAAAAAGTTTAAATTCTCATGGGGCGGGAAATGAAAGGGGCCAGCCTCCCCATGCCATATGACCAAGCCCCGGGAACCGTAGGCTTAAGCCTACCCGCAAGCAAAGAAACCGTCGGGTTAGTTGTGGTCACATGCGCAATTATAGCCGGAAGTCAAGGCGGAGTTGGCAGACCTATTGGCGATGGTGCCAAATTTGGCGGACGCCCCAGATTTGGTGGAGCTAACTGGTCCCAACTACAGTTAGCTGGAGTTATTTTAGGCTAAACTGGAGGGAATCATTAATGGACCATAACTTTGGCTAGGAAAGGCGGTTTTGGACAAATTGTTTTTTGATTTTGGGTATTTTTGACCTTTGAAAGCCATTGGAGGTAATTTACACAGGTTTTGGAGCCGTGAAAGTTCTAGGAGCCACTAGGGCCCAGTATTGAGAGAACTGTATCGGGTTGCAGGTATCCATTGGAGGTGAACCAGAAGTCAATCCTGAAGGATTCATGTGTTCTGAATCTGTTTTTACAGTCTATTCCACATGTAGAGACTTCTATTCAATTGTAAATTCATTTTGATGATTTAATTAAAACGAGGACAGGCCCATTTGGGAGCCTTGGACCCAGCAGACGTAGCCCAGGAGGGGTGAACTACTTCATCAACTTCTTTTGCATCTGTGGTTGATTTATTTTGCAGAACAAATTCGTTTTAATGTGTTAAACAGTAAAAGGAAATAATTCTACTATGCTTGAATGGATCATGAACAGCTGAAAATTTCATTTGTTTCTTTACTGCAAGACATGGACATCTTTTAAACATGTTTACTACTGAATTGAATACCTTACAAACCTTTTTCAAGTAGTTTCAAATTCAGATCAAGTTGGTATCAGAGCTATGTTGTTGTTTCTTTGTATCAAAAGCAGTCAAATAAGCTATAGACAGAGCCTGAAACAAGCTAGGAAGCCTTCGAAATGCTCTTGTTATACAATTGCAAAGTAGATAAATGCTCTTTCAGTTAATCTCTGGTGTAGTTGTCTTTTGATTGTTTTTGTGCAAAGATCTTCTAACTGTCTTGCAAGTATTGATGATTACAAGGTTGAAACTTAAAAGAGGGGAAGGACAGTTGACTAGAGAACGAGAGAATCCTTAGTCAAGGAAGGCCAGAGAGCCATCAACTTCACCTTCAATTTCACCCTCAAGAGTCTCAACAGAAGCTTCGTGAATGTCTGAACAGGAAGGAGAAATTCCTGCAGACACGGATCCAAGAGAAGAAGAAAGAGTCTTCAGAAAGGCTTTCTTGGACCTCACTGAAATGGTGAGGATATTGTACCAAGAAAGAAATGAGAAATTGGCTAGAGAAGGGTCCAAACGTCGCCATGAAGGAGAGGGTTCTTCAGGAGGTAAGAAGGATGATGATCATTCCAAGAAAGGACATGGAGGTAATGATGATCCACCACCCCCATCATCACCTCCTTCCTCTTCATCCTCATCTTCTTCTTCTGTGCATAAACATAGATCCTCTGTAAAAAGCCCTTTTTTGAAGCTTGATGTAAAATTCGAATTACCTATGTTTAATGGTGAAGTGAATGCAGAAAAGCTTGACAAATGGATTAGGCAGTTGGAAGTTTACTTGAGGATCCAGGATATGCATGATGATGCCACAAAGATTCAATTGGCTTCTTTGAGAATGGATGGAGCAACATTGGTCTGGTGGGAGGACAAGGCCAAAGAGGAGATCAAGAAATTTGGTAAGGTTACCTTAACATGGACTGACTTTCTGTTAGCCATTAAAAAAGAATTTTATCCTCTTGCTCACATGGAGAAAGCCATTATGAACTGGCAAAATTTCAAACAACTTAAGGGTCAGAGTGTCCAAGACTACACCCAAGAATCCAGGAGAAGAGCTCTTTTGTTAGGGATAGATTTACAGACCCAGGAAACCTTGCTGAAATATATTGATGGCTTGCATAGCTACCTTAGACACACCATCTTGATGTTTAACCCTACTAGCTTGGATGAGGTTTGTGTCCAAGCTACCCATTTAGAGGCAAGGGCAAAAAACACATTTGAAGAGGGTAGAAACAAGCCCGCAAAGGGGAAAAACAAAGAGAAAACCTCCAAGGGAAAGGGGAAAAAGAATGCATCTATCAAACAGGAGAGTGAGAAAGTGATTTGTAAACACTGTTCTAAACCAAGCCATGAGGAGAAAAACTGTTGGAAATTACATCCTGAAAAAAGACCTCAATTTAACAAATCCAAAGGGAAATAGAAAATTGCTGCTACTACATCTACACCACAAGATTTAGGGGATGATTTAGGTGATGAAACCAAAAGTACAGCCATGGGTTTCAAAAAATTGAGGGGAAAAGAAATGGAAATTCAAGCCAACACTAGTACCTCAAACTGACATGTACAAGCTCCTAATGAGGAAGAAAGAATTGAACTGTTTCATGTGAGGGTGATTTCAAAACATACTAAGATTGACACACTTTTTGATAGTGGGTCACAAGCAAACCTTATGTCAAAAGACTTGGTCAAGCAGCTTAAACTTGAGACTGTTCCACATCCGAAGCCATATCCACTTGGATGGATTTGCAAGGATGCAAATTTACAAGTTTCAAGAAAGTGCACATTGCGCTTTGCAATTACTGCACATTTTATTGACACAGTTGAACTTGATGTGGTACCTTTTGATATAGCAGGAATTGTTTTGGGAAGTCCTTACTTGTTTGATAGGAAAGATATCTTCCATCGCCATGAAAATAAATATCATCCTTTCATAGATGGCAAGGAGTTCATTGTTAGAGCTCATCGCAAGAAGACAAATATAGCGATGGTGAATGCAAGACAGGTAAAAAGGCTGGTCAATTCAAGTAAGAATTTTTTTCTTGTGATTAAGCCCAAGGTTGATGTGAATCATTAGTCATTTGACAATTGTGATCCAAAACTTAAATCAGATCTGTATGATGTAGTTGATGTATATCATGAGATATTTCAGGAGCCAAGAGGTTTGCCTCCTAAGAGGGAGATTCAGCATGAAATCCATTTGCATCTAGATTGTCCTCTTCCAAACATAGGCATGTACCGCATGTCTATTATGGAGAATGCTGAAATAAAGAAGCAAATCAAGAACTTGTTCGACAAGGGTTTCATAAGGCCAAGTACTTCGCCATGTGGGTCACCGATTGTACTGATTCCAAAGAAAGATGGCACTTGGTATATGTGTGTTGATTTGAGGGCCTTGAACAAGAAAACGATAAAGAACCATTATCCACTCCTAAGGATAGATGATTTGCTAGACCAACTAAAAGATGCTCGATATTTCACTAAGTTAGACTTGCGTAGTGGATATCATCAAGTAAGAATTGAAGAAAGTGACACTTGGAAGACAACGTTTAAAACCAAACAAGGACTCTTTGAATGGCTTGTGATGTCGTTTGGTTTGTGCAATGCACCTGCAACTTTCATGCGTGTAATGGATGGTGTCTTGCGTCCTTTTCTTGATGATTTCGTTATTGTCGACTTAGATGACATCTTAATTTTCAGCAAGTCTAGAGAAGATCATGTCATGCATGTTAGGAAAGTACTTGATGTTTTGAAGAAGAATTAGTTATTTCTTAAAATGTCAAAGCATGAATTTGGAAAGACTTCTTTGGTTTATGTGGGACACATAGTAGGAGGAGGTTCTTTGAGGATTGATCCTGCTAAAATAGAGGCTATTGTGAATTGGCCTATTCCCAAATCCATTACAGAGGTAAGAAGTTTTTTGGGTGCAGCTCAATATTGGAGGAAGTCCATCTCTAACTTCTCTTCTATAGCAGCTCCTATGCATGCAATGACAAGTGTGAAGCATGTTTTCCAATGGGGAGGCAAGCAGCAAAAAGCTTTCAAATCTTTGAAAGAGAATATTAGTTCAGCTCCGGTCCTTGCATTACCAGATTTGAGACAGCCATTTGAGATACAAATCGATGCTAGGTATTATGCTATGGGTACAGTTCTTCTACAGCATGGTAAGCCTATTTCTTTTCATTTTGAAACTTTTAATGGTGCTGTTGTAAATTATCCTAACTATGATAAGGAGTTGTATGCATTGGTACAAAGCGTCAAAAAGTGGAAACACTATTTGATGGGCAAAGAAACTGTTATACATACCGACCATCAGCCCTTAAAGTACTTGCAATCACAAAG
>APFE031546959.1:0-23551 GCA_000404065.3 Pinus taeda
TCCCAGGATTTTATCTATTCAAAGGTAAAAATCAACTGAAAAACTATATACAGAACTGTGAACCAGGTGCATGCATGGCTGCACATCCCCATGGATGGATGACTAAAGAACTGTTTCTAAGTTGGCTTTTTCACTTTGCTGCATCAGTACCGGGTGGCGTCTCGCCTAATAACAGACACCTTTTGGTATTAGATGGCCATGGGAGCCACATGGCTGTACAAACAATTGAGGAAGCAAACAATTTAGGCATCGACTTGTTGAAATTTCCCGCTCATACCACTCATAGGTTGCAACCCCTTGATGTTAGTGTGTTTGGCCCTTTCAAGAACTATTTCAGGTCGGAGCGTGCTGCATGGATGGCAAAGAATCCAGGGGTTGAGGTGAAAAGGTTTGAGCTAGCAGAGCTTGCAAGTAAAGCTTTTAAAAGGGCTTTGACACCATCAAATATCAAGGCTGGCTTTAGGAGGACAGGAATCTGGCCACTAAAATATGATGCTCTTATGCATGATACTGGTTGTAGCCGAGCGTTTCATGTGGATGGTCCGGAAGAAAGGAATGTCCAAACAGGTGTTGAAGTGAAAGAAGTGCAATTAGTAGATGACCAAGATGATGTTGTTGCAGCTGGTAATATGATTTCCCTATCTCAAGGACACTTATATGCTGGAGATGATGAAACTGTATGTGAAACACAATATAACAATGAACAAATTCCTAGTAACGTGGAGATTGTTCCACCAACTCAAGAACAGGAGTCTCAAGGACAGTTATATGCTGAAGATGGTGAAACTGTATGTGAAACACAATATAACAATGAACAAATTCCTAGTAACATGGAGATTGTTCCACCAACTCAAGAACATGAAATTCCTGTTGCTGATACTGCTAATGATATTGTTGAACATGCAGTTGACAATGACCAATTGACATTGCCAACCCAGGTAACCCCACCTTCATGGCTAGCAGAAGCAATGATCAATATGAATGAACATACTGTCTCAGCAACCAATTAAGAAAGCATGAACATGCCCTCGCAACCAGCAGAATTGAACAGTGAAATTGTTCATTTTTTTGTGGACAATAGATCAATGGAAGAAGATGAAGGACATAATGAGGCATCAAATGAAGATAATGATATGGTTCAATCAGTTCCAACAGATACTGAAAGGGAAGTACCAAGCAATGACATGCAGGTGGGAGGGCTGGAGAAGACACTTGGACGGTTCCTAAAGCTACCAGTAGAGAGAGTATCATTGAAAAAAAAGCAAGGTGCAGCGGGTAGTCTTCGTCTGGGCCAAAGCTCACAGTTACTCACCTCAGAGGACTATATAAACCTGTTAGTTGAATCAGAAAAAAAGAAATTTGAAATGCAAGAATTAAAACAGAAAAAGAAGGATATAGTCAAGGAGAAGAAGGCAGCAAGGATTGTTGCAGCACAACGTCGAGCAGAAGAAAGGATTGAAAGAGATAAAGCAAGGCAAGTTAAGGACCAACAAAAGCAAATGGCAAGACAGGAAAAGGAAAAATGAAAGGCACAACAAATGCTTGAAAAGGAACAAGGGATGATCAACGATACAAGAATAGCTTATGAAACCGGGATTATTTCAAACTCATTGGACTCCATTGCAGATAATACACCATTATTCCAAGATCTCATAAACATTCAAGTGCCCCACTATCAAACTGAGGGTTTACCCACTTGCCTTGTTCCTACCAGAGCTGGTGTCAATTCTCTGTATGCTCATTACACACCTCCACCTAATGCAGGGGCCAGTAGTGCAAATGTGAGGTATGGGTACTCAGTACCTCCATGGTTGGAAGCTGCAAATTGGAATCAATCATATGGCATCAATCAACCATTTGCTAATCAGCCCTTGACTGGTAGGCCAACCTACCTGGCTCAAGAAGGTAACTCGGGGAGTTTTGGCACTCAAGATTCTCAAGGCCATAAAGAATAGGGGTGTCATATGTTTTTGGTTCTAACCACATTATGATGTGGATTTTGGATGGATTGTATCTTTTTCTTGACACGGAAACATTTTGGCTTACAACACTAGATTGTATTTTTTTCATGTCACAGAAACATTTTCGCTTACAACACTAGATTGTATCTTTTTCATGTCACATAAATATTTTGGCTTACAACACTAGATTGTATCTTTTTCTTGTCCCAAGAAACATTTTGGCTAACAACCTAGTAGTGATTTCTTGTGGCAACCTAACTGTGTGTTGATAAGAAATTTTCAATGGAATATGTCTTTCTGTAAAATATTAATTATGATAAAACTATTTCTATAAAGCCACGCGTAAAAGCACATGGAGCCGGTACGACACCTATCCACCGTGGAGCTCATGTGTTGGCTACCGTATGCCACCTTAAATGCGTCTGTTCGCGCCAGTTATCAAGTTCGTTTGGGCTCATTCCTGCGATGTTTGGGAATTCAATAATAACATTTCAAGTTGCATATGAAAAAGGCTAAATACAGAAATCAATGAGGAGGCAATCTACGAAATTCAATTAGATTTGATATGTTAATCATAAGAAATCATTTCAGTTCCAAGATGCATGAGTTTACAAAATCAGAAGTTAAAAAAAAAAGTAAAATATCGCATGGAAATAATAGCGGATTAGCTCGATCATATTATATTGCAAGTCTTCGAAGTTTTAAAAATAGGGTCGAACACAGCTCTCATCATCTAAGAATGAAAAAAGCAACCAGAAAAACTCAAAAGCATCATGAGATTAAAAAAGGTCAACTGTAACCTATCAATCATTGAGAATGACCACAACATGACAATGAGGTACCCTGCATGTGTGACCAAATTTGCAAAACAAATATTTCAGTTTTCCCAAGTCAATGATATTGGACTCGACCTGACTGAATGCCACATCTGAGTTCTATAACACTGCCCAAAGGCGCTAAAGACTTATAACAGCCTCAAAAAAGATACCAAACGACAGATAGCTGATCACTGCAGCATAGAGAAATTCACTGACCCAGAGCAAAACCAGACTTTCCAATTGGTGTTAATTCAAGTCCTTTATCTGAATTCACTATAATATGTTAGTGTCCGCTACTGAAGATTGAGAAGGCCTATATATATATATATATGTTCCACACAATCCATTTTCCAAAAATTTGGTGCCAAAATATTTGGAAAATTGGAATGTATTAGTTAGCATTATCAAAAAAATATCATGCACCTAAGCTCACTGCTAGATATTGCAATACTAGAGACACAAATGGTTATCTCCCAATAGCACAAATGTATGGGAGACATGGAAGATTTTTTAAGTTTACTTGTATTGAGATGAAATATGTAGAGTAACTAGTGGATGCAAAATGTTCTTTGAAGAATTCGATAGAGCAAGTGATCCAGACAACTTGAAAAGTGAAGAATCCTCTAGCTGGGGGAAATGCTCTTCCTAGATTTGATGAAGTTGCATACTCACAAGTTCTTAATAATACCAGTACTCGGTTGGAAGAAGCTAGTTCAGATGACAATAGTGAACCTATATGTGCTTTTACTTATCTGAGGATGGGTCAATATTTGTCCCAGGTAAGAATTGGAGTAGGTTTGTGTCTTTTGTGACGAGAATGTCTCAACAAGATGTTGTCCCAATGTCAAGTGATGAAAAGCAAAGAGGTATTAAACATCTTATCCAGGAGGCTACTTCTACTTAAATAAGCCAAAAGTATGACATCCAACTAAGTAATTATTTGTAAATATAGTTAATTAGGGCCTTTGCACTGTAGCGGTTAATTTTTTTTTAATTTAAAATTTATTAATTTTGCCTGAATTTTAAAGTTTCTCAAAGTTACTTGCCTAATTAGGAGCGTTATTTAAATCTCTTCTACTAAGGAATTCTATTATAGGATATTTTATGTACTCATGGAACTTATGCTTGTAGAATAGGTTTCCCATCCATTGAGCTACTATCAAATTTCCTTAGAAGTTAATGCTCTACTAAATTCTTAACCACTTGATGCTAAGCCTCTATATAAATGACAAGTGCAGATTGATGTTAAGCCTCTATATAAATGACATGTGCAGATTAAGCATGGAGTTGTGCTAGAACCATAAGCTTCATCTCCTCAAAGTTGAAATGATGGAGAGCATTGAATACATGTTTGATTACTACTGTAAACTTGTCATTTTTATAGAAGTTTTGTAAAATTGAACTACAAAACATTCAAGTTTTGTAAAATGGAACTGCAAAAAATTCAGTAAGGTATAATGAAAAACAATATAAATTATTTCATTGAATGTCTTTTTCTTATAAAATATGGCATATATATGTAATCTCTTGACATATATGAATTATGGGTGAATAGACTGTAGCCTTGCAAATTTCTAGATCTATTCTTTAGCATGATCAACAAATAAATTTGGACATGCCCTTCTATTTTACATAAATTTACCCATATTCCAATCCTAATGAAGTACACTGCACAAGTTCTCTCCCAAAACAAGGCAAAACAGTAAATTGGAAGTAATGCACGTGTAGAGCATTTGCTATACTATCCTGAGTTGACCAAAGGTTCCAATCCAAAATTCTACAATCATTCAAAGATGGAACAGTAAGTTACAGGATCCTTGGTGTGTATGGAACGATAGGAAAGATATTTTAAATTTTCAGGCATCAATGCCAAATGTCAACTATAGCATCAAAACTTGCACTAACCTGAGTCCTTACCAGCATGTCTCAGAGTAAAACTACTACACTAGAGAATTATTTCCCTTGCATGAAGAAAAAATAGTCAAACAATGAAGGAGAGGGATGCAATTATAAGGCAGAAAAAGGAAGGTCAAAACAAGATTAATAAGGGATGAAACAAATAGTGAGCATTGTATAAATATTCCAGCTCATTTGGAAAACTAAGCCTGCCTTCAACTCACATATTTTGGGGTAAATGATTCTTAAGCACTGTTTGGCAGTTAAAACTTAAAACACCTTTCCATTGTCAGTAGAAGCCAAGGCCTCTGTTTTGGTAGCCAGAAAGAGGGGGGTCTTAGGGGTGTTCTTAGAGAATACATTGGGTGGTCCAGTCCTCCTAGGGACGGATTTCAGCAGAATCCTCAATGCTTTTTCTTGGGCTCCATAAGTTTCATTTTTGGGGAAAATCTTAGCCTTCAGAACTGACTTTGCTGTTCAGATTGCAACTAGGCTATCAGTGGTTTTAGAAAAGATAATGACCTTGAAGAAATGGGGGCTAAGGCTAATGTGATAGGTTTCCTTGCTTATGTAAGGAGAGAGAGCCATGTGAACAGCTCTTTCACCCCTTGATGCAAAACTTGATGTAAGATTACTGAAAATAAGGATGTAAAACAAGGTTGGATTCCTTAGGTACCCTAAACCCTAAACAAGGCACAGGCTAGTCTAATTATCAACAGCTTAAACCAGCGAGGAGATAAGAATGCCTTGTTTTTTAAACTAGCATAAACCCCTGTAACTGGGGTTTAATATGCACCTTGACATTGTCAAGCTCAAGTTTGCATATGCACCTTGACTCTGCAAGTTTAATATGCACCTTGACTCTGCACATTACATTACCAACAACTCTGCAAATTCGAAATGGGTCATAAAATTTCATAAATTCGAACAACTCTGCACATTACATTACGAACAGATAACTCTGCAAATTCGAAATGGGTCATACAATTTCATACAAATTCGAACAACTCTGCACATTAAAACTCTGCACATTACATTACGAACATATAACTCTGCAAATTTGAAATGGGTCATACAATTTCATATAAATTCGAACAACTCTGCACATTATAACTCTGCACATTACATTACGAACAGATAACTCTGCAAATTCGAAATGGGTAATACAATTTCATATAAATTCAACAGATAACAAACTGTAAACAACCCATAAACCCTAAACCCTCATATACCCATAAACCCATAAACAAAAAGCCCATAAACCCTAAGAAATCCTAACAAAATGCCATAAAATACCATTACAAAGGTTACAAAATATCCAAACATAGAGGTTGTGTTGAAAAACACAGAGTGCAGCTGGTAGGATTAAAATCCTACCGGTAACATGCTGCCGACCTTCCCCGGAGCTCGCCAACATGCTGCCGACCTTCCCCGGAGCTCGCCAACCTGCAACACCTGCAACAAGAACGAAAAATAAAAATTAGCCAATGAAAACAACAAAAAACCCACAAAAAACCAGAAAAACAACATTTGACCTCCAGCTTTCTACCATAAAAAAAACATTTGACCTCCAGCTTTCTAAAACAGCGACCGACTCCGAATAAGACCAGCAACAGAGAAATGTAGACCAGCAACAGAGAAATGCGGACCAAGAAAACCAGGCGGAACAGCAGAAGTAAAGCAGAAGCGCTGTGTGGACATCATACCTTGCAACACCAGCAAACAAGTCAACCAGCGCCTGCATACCAGGCGAAGAGTGCAGGTCGACAACTATTTTCGTCCCAACAAACACCTCTACCAGCACAACGAACGCCTCTACCAGCACAGCAAACGGCGACCAAGCGCGCAGGTTTTGGGGGCGGTTCGGTGCCATCTTCGGGGGGGGCCTTCGCCCAACAACCGGCCCCAAGTAGAAACACAAAGGGATTGCAGAACATCGCAGGAATGAGCCCAAACGAACCTGATAATTGGCGCGAACAGACGCATTTAAGGTGGCATACGGTAGGGCACACATGGAGCTCCACGGTGGATAGGTGTCGTACCGGCTCCATGTGCTTTACGCGTGGCTTTGGGGACGTGGCAGGGAGGGCGCACATGTATTGGCGACCCTCCCCTATCTCTGCCCAATATAATTTTTATAATTGTTTTAAAAATCTTGTAATTTTATAAAGCTATTCGGCATATAATATCATTAATTTATTTTTGAAAAATTTCGAATTTACAATGTGATCTATTTTTACACGCATCTCTTTCTAATATAGAATGCCAATCTTACAAAATATTTTATAAATTCAGGAAATCGCCCCATATATGAGGTAATAAATCTCATGAAAAATTTCCAATCCAATCTTATACATCATGAACTTCTTTTCTACAAAGCTTTGTTTTTACCAAAAATGAATGCAGACATTCCACTAACATATATAGAGTACATCGCTTGGGTTGTCACTGCATATATGTATACCCAATAATTTTTCAAAAAAAAAAAAATTCATCTCTTGGGGTTTCTCCATAACGGTCATTAAGTCATTTTTACAATGATACGGAGTTCAGCCATCGATTAACCACAATGCAAGGACTTCTTTTAGTAAGACGGTGAAAGACGAAAATATAGGAGGTAACTTCAATTGAAGAAGAATTCACCATGAATTGGGGACGTTATTTCCATTTGCTTAACATTTGGATAACCCTCGTCATACAAGGATGATCCATAGAGTGGTGTTGAATGCACCACAATCCAACTTTGGTGAGTCTCCTTGCCTTCTCCTCATATGTAGTGTCCATTTCTCCTCCTCTCAATCTCATGCCCAACTCACCACTCTCAATCAACTTGAAAACACACCGAGAGAAGTATAACTGACTGGACCGACTCACGTAGACATCAATATTCTTTCTGCCCCTAGAAATATCTAACAACAACATTTTGAAACTAAAGACCTCTGATTTATCTATAACAGGACCCAAATCTCTCGCCCACACCTTTGGGGCAACACATCTTGTAATCCCTCTCGCCATCATCATCAAAATATGGTCGTCTCCATTGAAGACAATTGCTCCCAGCTTAAGATTCTCCCATTCTCTTTTTTGGAAAATGTAAACTTTTCCATGACAAAGAATGAAAACGAAAAAGTGGAGCAGAATTACTCTTCTCAATATTCAAAATAGCTAAATAGATTACATTGTAAACATCAATAATAAATTACTAAAGTAGAACTCGACACCTATGGGTTAGAACTGAAGTAAAATTGAGCTGTCTATGACACCCAATAGACAATAGAATCAAATGTGATGACACCTAACAAACAGTGAGATTAATATCTCCATATCCCCTCCTAATATCAATTGTTACATGTAGATACACTTACAATTCCTAATTATTCTCTTTGAAATTCAAATTTATTCTTTCCCAATGGCTTTGTGAAGATATCTACAAGCTGATCTTTGGAAATACAAAAATCAAGTACTATGTCCCCATCATTGACAAACTCATGGATGAAATGAAAATGTAGTTAATTTCCTTGCTCTTTTTGTGGAAAAAATGATTTTTTTATAAAGGAATTGTTGAACTATTATCACAGTAAATTGGAGTTGGCTCCTTTTGAACATTTGATAGATCTTTCAATCATCTTCTCAACCACGCTGCTTGATAAGCTGCTGAATTTGTTGCTACATATTCCGCCACTGCAAAAGATATTGAAACTATTTATTGTTTCTTGGATGCCCATGAAATCAGATTGGTTCCAATATGAAAAGCATGCTCTGAGGTGATTTTGTGATCATCGAAACTCCCTGCATAATCATTGCCTTTATAACCTAAAAGTGAACAATTTCCAAAACGTGCATAGAATAAACCATAGTCTATTATCCCCGCAATATACTTTAAGATCCTTTTTGCAACCTTCCAATGAGAAACCTTAGGTGACTGCATAAACCTGGAGACAAAACTTGTTGCAAACATAATATCAGGTCTAGTTGCAGTTAGATACAACAAACTACCAACTAGACTTTTATACAATGTGGGATCAACTAGTGGTTCTATATATTCTTTGCTCAGTTTTGTGCCTTGAACAATTGGTGTATTAGTAGGTTTGCAATTGGTTATTCTGAACTTTTGGATGATATGAGTAGGATATTTTTGTTGACCAACAAAACTGTGATTAGCAGATTGATGAATTTCAATTCCTAATAAGTATTTCATGACACTTAGACTTGTTGCTTTGAAGTCTTCAAGCATCATATTGCCAGTATAAAGAAGATCATTGATCCGAATGGAAAATGGCATCCACCCATGGTATTCATCCACCCATAGTATTCATTCACCCATGGTATTGTAAGTGGTATTCACCCATTATTCATCCACCAATTGTATTTATCCACCCATGGAATTTACCCATTATATTGTAAGTGGCATCCACCCATGGTATTGTAAGTGGCATTGACCCATGGTATTCATCCTCCCATGGTATTTATCCACTCATTGAATTTACCCATGGTATTGCAAGTGATATCCACCCATGGTATTCATTCACCCATGGTATTTACCCACCCATGGAATTTACTTGCGGTATTGTGACAAAAAAAGGCTATAAGTAACAAGTCACATTTTGTAAAATGACATATTTTCCACCACAATGTAGCCTTTACAATTATTATTTGTTTTAATAAAAAAAATTCTTTGTGGTTTTATTCACTGTGTTCTCTCATTTTCTTTCTCGCATTGCAATTTTTCAGATCTCGAGGGCCTCTTCTCCCCAAGATCCGTTTCAATTTTTTAGATCTTGAGGGCCTCCCCCCAAAATCTAGATCAATGGTATTAGAGTCAGGTTATGACTCCATGGGAATGAGGGTTTGATGCATATTCAGTTTCATTTTTTTGCAGCAATATTCAACAAATTTCATGCATGTGCTATGACCTCCACATAACACTTTCTTTAGCAAAGCGGAAGAAATTTCTTTTTCTCTTTTTTTTTTGCAGAATTTTTTTGGGAAAGGAGTTTACAGACCATATCTAAAACTTTTTTGTGAAAAAATGAAAAAAAATAACATGTATCGATTCCTTGCGAAAAACTACCCAAAAAAAAGGGTCGAATTGGAGTTTGTATGTGCGAGATATTGTTGATTTAAAATCAACGATTTTTTCAGAACTTTGTGATCGCAGAACAGTTGTAGCGTGAATATGAGATTCCAGTGTCTAGATAAGAATTTCCATCACGAGATGCAGAATGGTCATTATATTTCCAAAAATGGGTTATAACAAATATCTTGAGTTATATTGATCGAGTTATGTCCATTTTAAATCTGGAGCAACATTCAAAGTGGGTTCCCTTCAGAGACTTGCCATCCCACCCCGCTTTGGTAGGCACTTGCTTCACATTCATTAGCTTTAGCATAGCAGCATCCGTCTTGGGTTCTATGGAGACATTCTTTCCCACCCTAGGCTATGTAGGCACCTGCTACTTCATCAACAATCAACATCACGGTTATGGGTCAACCGCACAAAATCCTTGTCATTGAAGTCCATTTGCTAGACCGCACATTGTTAGTATCACAGTTGGTCATAAGAATTACAAGGTATCTCTATCATCGGATCTTCCTTTGTGATGGTTATGTGTCATCCACTAATCCACACTTCATCGAAGTCCATTTTCTAGGTTGTACATTGTCAATATCACAGTTGGTCACACGCATTACAAAGTACTCTATCCTTGGATATTCTTCACGGTTATGGGTTAACCACACAAAACCCTTCTCTTTAGTGGCTCTTCATATTCAACATAGGTTTCTCAGGAGGGAAATTCATGCAATGGGGACCATTGCTTCTTAAGGAGGGAGGAATGATCCGAATGGAAAATGGCATCCACCCATGTTATTCATCCACCCATAGTCTTCATTCACCTATGGAATTTACCCATGGTATTGTAAGTGGTATCCACCCATGGAATTTACTCATGATATTGTAAGTGGCATCAACCCATGGTATTTTCCCATGGTATTGTAAGTGGCATCGACCATTGGTATTCATCCTCCCATGGTATTTATCCACTCATGGAATTTACCCATGGTATTGTAAGTGGCATCCACCCATGGTATTCATTCGCCCATGGTATTTAAACATAGTTACCAATCAAATGGAAACTATTATCAAAAAACATGAAAAAACACCTTAAAATCGAAAAGTGTTGATGTCGGAATAATTTTTTTTTTTTACCTGCAAAGTACATTTTCATTATTTTTTAAAAATAAGAGTAAAAAACAATAAAAGTCATTTTGTTTGGTGCAAAAAACATTTTGAAATCGAAAAGTGTTAATACCGAAATAACGTTTTTTTAGGGTACATTGTCCACACTTTTTAGTAATGATGTTAAAAACAAAATATCGTAACTCTGAAAAACTTTAAATTTTCAATTATTTTCAAGGATGACATTAACGATAAAATATCACATCTTTGAAAACCCTTAAAATTCCAATGATTTTTAGGCATGACATTAAATTTAAAATATCACTTCTTTGAAAAACTTTAAAATTCCAGCGATTTTCAAGCATGGTGTTAAGAAAAAATATTTTTATTTGTTTTCAGCCATAACATTAAAGATAAAATATCACGACTTAGAAAAACATTAAAAAACTTAACAATTTTTCAACCATGGAATTCAAACCAAAGATTATGACTACAAAACAATCTTAAATTTTCAAAATATTTAAGCATGACATTATGGAAAAAAAATTATGACTAAAAAAACTTCAAAAATGAACCCTTGAATGAAAGAGTTATTATGGCAAGAGTAATTTTTTTTAAATGCTAAATGTATAGAGATTTTGATATCTTAGCCGAACACAACTTGATACATTGTGAAGAAAATTAAGAATCAACTATCAAATTGACACCCAATGTAGGTGAGCTCAACCCATTGTAATGGAAACTTAAAGACCAACCATGAAATTAACACATTCTGGGGCAAACTCGATTCATTATAATGAAAAAATTTAAATCAACTATCAAATTGCACATAATGGGGTCAGGTTGCTAGACAAGCATCAACACATACCCTAAAATATATGTGTGTGTGTGTGAGTGTGTGTATGAAAGATATATAAGAAAATAAAAATTCAAATATTGAAAAAAAAAGTAATAAAACATTAAAAACATGACAAAAAATCAAATATAAAAAATATATAGAAATTCAAAAATTCAAATATTGAAAAAAATAAAAATAAAAAATAATAACAAGTAATAAAACATGACAAAAAAAAATCAAATATAAAAAAATATATAGTAATGACATAAAATTAAAATTAAAACTATAAAATGTAAAAAAAATTAACCATACCATGTAAAATAAAAAATAAAAAATCGAGTAAAATAAAATAAAAACGAAGTAAAAAAAATTGCAAAACTAAAATGCAACATTAAAAAAAATTAAAAACCTAAAAAATAAAAAAAGTTCCATAGTGACCCTGAGGCCAATCTGGCGTGGGTGACAAGAGGACTATTCATGACAAAAAATAAATTAAATTTCATAAAATATATAAACAAAAAAAAGCCATAAAAATGTAAAAAAATGAAAAATTAACTTGTAAAAATGAAAAATTTAAATAAATAAAAATAAACATAAAAATAAAAAAATGTCAGGCCAGGAAATAACTCCACCAAATCAATTCGTATCTTATTCTTTCAAGTTTGTCTTTATTATATACATGAAGGAAAGACTATTCACTTCATCTCCCGATGACTGTTCATATTTCTTATTATTTATTTACATTAATTACATTCACCAAATCCTGATGATTAGGTGTCAACATTCCCCCCCTTAATCTGAAGGGATGTTGGTGAGTCCAAGCATCATTCTGAATCATTCAAGTTTTTCTCTTCCAAGTGCTTTGGTGAAAATGTCTGCAATTTTCTCATTAGTGGAACAATGACGGAGATGGATTGTTTTGGCCTCAACATGATGTCGAATTAGATGATATTTAGTATTGATGTGCTTCGTTCGGTCATAGAACTTTGGGTTCTTGGCCAAATTTATTGCAAAGGTATTGTCAATCATGAGTGGAGTTAATTGTACTTGTTTTACTTGCAAATCTTCAAGAATTTTCCTGAGCCACACAATTTCTTTTGTTGCTTTAGCTGCTACCGCGTATTCTGCTTCTGTTGTAGAATATATTGGAACTGATTGTTTGCGTGATCTCCAAGAGACAACTCCTGATCCAAGACTCAGCATATCCTAAAGTAGATACCCCAGTTTCTTTGTCTCCATCCAAGTCTGAATCAGAGTACCCAATCAAGCTTAAGTCGTCCACCTATGTATACTTGATTCCAAAGTCTTGAGTTCCCTTCAAGTACCTTAGAACTTTTTTTGCAGCAGACCAATGTCCCTCACAAGGCTTTTTCATAAACCTAGAGAGGATTCCAACAGCAAATGAAATGTCTGGTCTGGTAGTAGTTAGGTATTTGAGACTTGCTACAAGATGTCTATATTTTGTTGCATCCTCAAATTCTTTTCCTTCAATAGATGTGAGCTTTAAGTTTTGTTCCATTGGAGTAGTAAGAGGATTGCATTATGTCATGCCAAATCTGTTCAACAGATCTCCAATGTACTTCTTTTGAGAAAGAAATATGAACTTTGGATGTTGAGTTACTTCAATACCAAGATAGTAATGAACATAGCCCAAACCAGTGTTTTCAAAATTTTTCCCCAATTCCTTCTTTACGGATGCAATACAATTTTCATTGTTCCCTATCATAAAAAGATCATCTACATATACCACAAGATATGCAACTATTTTTCCAACTTTCTTGACAAATAAAGTTGCATCATCAAGATCATAATGTTCGAAATTGAGTTTCAGAAGATGCTCAGTTAGTTTTTCATACCAGGCTCGTGGTGCCTGTTTGAGCCCATACAAGGACTTCACAAGTTTGCATACTTAATGTTCATGTCCTTTCACAGAAAATCCTTAAGGCTGGGACATAAAACATTCTCTTTTAGACCTCCATTCAAGAAAGCAACTTTTACATCCATTTGATGAACTTTCCAACCGTTCTAAGCTGCTAGGCAAAGAGTGTCCGGATGGTAGCCCATTTTGCTGCAGGGGAAAAAGTCTCCTCATAATCAACCCCTTCCTTCTGTGCAAAACCTTTTGCCACAAGAATAGATTTGTGCTTGTCAAGTGAGCCATCAGCTTTATACTTGTTCTTGTAGACCCACTTGAAGCCAATTGGTTTGGTTCCTAATGGAGGATCAACCAGCTTCCAAGTGCATTCTTTATGAGAGCATCATACTCTTTTTCATCGCTTCTTTCCATTCATCATGAGAAGCAGCTTTCAAGAAAGTTGGTTCAAAATCTATAGACAAATTCAATTCACAACCATAAGAAACATCCATATCATAGGTGAATTAGAGTCATCTACATCACCTCCATTTTGCCAGTTTGAATTTCTAGTTCCTATCTTTCCAACCTCATCAGGATGAAAACTTTCAAGTGTCTTTATCAACCACTTTGGAGGACCTTTCTCAGATGGTCCAGGCTGCTCCATTGATTGAGTTGGGACTGAATCAAGATTGAGTCTCCCAATTCTATCAATCACATCACTTAAAGCATCATCCGTTGTTGGAGTTTCATGCGGGGGAGAGGGTTCTTCAGATGAAGATTCCACATGTTTATCTAGTATAAGAATCCCCCTTCAAGATATGGAATCTGATTATCAAATTCTTGAAATGATTTTGCTTTTGCGAATCTATCCAAGCAATCAAGTTGCCGCTCAACAACATTGTCAGTTTTGGATGACTCAAGAAAAATTGCATCTCTAGATACAACAAACTTTTTATTTACTTCATCATAGAGATGTTATGCTTTGGAGGTGTTTGAATACCCCACGAAGATACACTTATGACTTCTAGCACCAAGTTTGTTTCTATGTACCTTTGGTATCAAGGCATAACATGTGGAACAAAACACCCTGAGATGCTTTACGAAAGGAACATGTCCATACCACATTTCATAAGGAGCTTGTTTCTAATAGCATTAGATGGACATCTATTCTTTATATATGCAGCACATAGAACAACATCAACCAAAAACATTATCTTTACATTTTCGAAGAAGAGCATGGATTGTACCATATTTAAGATTGTCCTATTCATTCTTTCAGCTAGACCATTCTGTTGGGGATTATAAGGTATAGTTGTTTGATGTTTGATCCCATGTTGGTGAAGATAGTTTTCAAATTCATTTGAAGTGTATTCTTTTCCATTATCAATGCGAATAGAGCCAATATGAGATTGTGCATCATTTTCAATCCATTTATGAAAGTTCTTGAATGTTTAAAAAGCATCAGATTTGTTCTTCAATAAATAAACCCAACACATTTTGGTGTAGTCATCAATAAATGTCATCATATATTTATTTCCATTTGTAGAAGGAACAGACATTGGACCACATAAATCTGAATGAATGAATTCAAGTTTCTATGTGCTCTTGAATGTGAATCATGAAAACAATGTTTTCTATGCTTTCCTAGAATGCAAGCATCACATTGCTTAAGTTTCCTAGGAATTGTAGGCAAACCAGCAACACCATTTTTATTCAACAAGTGGAGGCTTTCATAGTTCAAATGTCATCTAGCATGCCATAATAAAATTGATGGAAGTGTATCTTCTTCATGATGAGAATTGTATGAGAAATGTTGTGCATGAGCAGAGGTTCCTTGTAGCTTGAGAAGTCTTTCTTCTTCTATTCCCCTCATGAAAAGTGAGTGGTCAGATGCTTTTCTTACCTCAAGCTTGCCATCAAACATATGAATGGAGTGACCTTTCTGGTGGATGAGGACCAAGGAAAATAAGTTTCTCTTGAGCTGTGGGAGATATAGAACATGATGCAGAGGAAAGTTTGGAAGACCAGGTAGTTTAAGCCTGATTGTACCAAGCCCTCATGGCTTGATTTTTGATTGGTCTGCAAAGTATACTGCTCCATCAACATTGTCAGTAATCTTCAAAAAAATATTTTCTATGAGTCATGTGGTAGGTTTCTCCTGAATCAAGCAACCAATCATTTTTCTAAGAAGCAAGTCAAGCATTAAATAAATCTTCATTTACTCCAAGATTACATTGTGCCACAACATAGTGAGCGGATTCAAGTGCTTTACCTTTGTCTATGTCATTGGTTTTACTTTCTGTTGGTTTCTTTGCTTCTCAATTTTGTCCCATGGTAACTTGCATATAGAAGCATCATGTGATCCATTTCTTTTGCAGCGTATGTAGTGCAAATCTACCTTTTCTCCTTGAGAATGTCTGCCCCCCCACCTCTGAAATATCTTCCTCTTCCTCTTCAACCACCTCTTCCTCTGGAAGAGTCTTGAGCAGGATTCCTTTCTTTGTGAGCAAGGCACATAGCCTCTTCAGAATATTCAGGGGTTTTCTTCTTTCCAAAATCTTTCTCTCTTTCAGCAAATTTTTTCACAAGAGAGTCAAAGGTAATATCTTTGAGATTTCCATTTGCTTGCAATGACTCAAGATAATTGGAGTAAGTAGGATAAAGTGCCTTGATAAAAGCTATAAGAGGAATATCCAATTCAACCTTAGTGGATTTGATATCATGCATTATAGACTTTACTTCGGATGCAAGAGCAAGAGGATCATTATTTTGTAATTCAAGAGTGAAGAGTTTAATCATGAGTTGAACAACTTCAAGTGCAGAATGTGAGTCATAGAATTCTTTCAGCTTTTGAAAGGCTTCGAAAGCAGTTGAAAATGGAGAAATATGGCGACTCACCTCTTCATTTACAGATGCTGCGATTAATGCATAAGCTTTGTTGTTCTTATTTTCCCAAATGGCGAGCTCTTTGTCTAAGTAAGGTTGTTCTAGTTCTTTGTCTCCGTCTCCAATGCACACTCCTTTCCACAACTCATTGAAAATGAGGGTGTGTTTTATCATGTGGGACCACTCAAGATAGTTCTCCTTGCCAATGAGAACTATTCCCACCATGGATATGATTGAATGCATACTGTAACAAAAACTTCTGCTGCAAAATTTTACTCCTAATAGGAAAGAATATAATTTTGATATGACTGGACAGCAAATACTGAGTGTAAATATATGGGCAGTGTATTACCACAAGAACTATGTAATATGGGAGCAGCGTTAAAGATAAGCCAACACATTAATACAGAGCAGCGTTAAACACTTTCCAATGTGGATCTCCTTGCAGCGTTAATCATATAGATAAGCAATGGCGGTCATGAAGACATTCAATGTTTAAACACTATGTATGAACCATAAGTAGCATGCAGTTAAACTCATAGTCACAATTTGTAGAGTTTATACATTCTAAAGACAATCGAACAACATAGTTCCAATTCCCATATTAATATTTACATGATATATAAACCAACTCAATACACAATCAGTTATACGACAATGCATCACTTCACTCGCTCAAATGAATTGAGAGTGCAGGCGAGGATGATTTTCACAAACCAATGCAGCAATGATGACAACGTATATCAACATATATTAAGAGCTCCAAACACTCTTTCCTCCAGCGTTCAAAAGAATTCTATGGTAGCGTTAAACAAAATATGGGACAACACTCTAGAGCAGGAGACACATGCTTGTGTTAATACCAGGCTTGCTGACGATGGCATTCTCTCGGAGAAACCATTACCAGAGAGATTCAAGTACCTCAAGCTCTCCATACCAATCAAGACTAGTATTTCACCCCACAACAAATTATCTGCGACTGGATAGTGATAAAACCTCCAGATCGGAGAGATTGCCAACAAACTCTGGTATGGAACATGTGATTATGTTGCTCTAGAGATCTATTATCTTCAATCTCAAGCTCGAAGCGTCGACACTGGTAGGTAAAGTAGAATCGATTGAAACCCAGTTGAAGTACGCGCAGGGAGGAACTGGAAAATGGAAAATGGAACCAGACCCGATAAGTTATTCCCACTTAAAAAACGCATATGATAGAGGGCGATTACTTAAAAAACGCATATCACAGAGGGAAATTACTTAAAAAATGCATATGACAGAGGGTGCAGTCTAGACAAAGGAATGCACATAAGACACTGCCTAGAGCAGGCTTTAGGCAACCAGGCAGAATATAGGCAGAAAACTGACACTCAGACACAAGGAGTTACATAAATACTAATTTTGGGAGCTGGCTCTGATACCATGTCAAACCAGGTAGTAACTCCTCAAAGCAATTCGTATTATTCCTTCAGGTTGGTCTTTATTATATCCATGAGGGAGACTATTCACTTCATGTCCCGATGACTGTTCATATCTCTTATTATTTATTTACATTAATTATATTTATTCACCCAATCCTAATGATTAGGGGTCAACATATTTTAAGGAGATTAATAAGCAAAAAAATTACCTATTTTAGATTTGTGGTGCTTAGAAGCCATTTATTGAGTCCTAAAATGATCTGAGTTGACTCAACTCCCGGATTTAAACAAGATCTTTTGCTTCCATGATGTGATTAGAACTGTATTTAAAATAGCATTAAGGAACATAAATGCATGTTGTCAAGAAGAAGGAACACGACAAGAATCAGCAACATAAAACACAAGATGTTGATAACGTAGTTCATCCAAGAGGGACTACGTCTCCAGGGCCCAGTGTCAAGATGGTGTAGGCCATTGCATTAAGTGCTAGAAAGAGTGATGATGTACATGCATGTGTTTTCTCTACCATACAAGGAATATGCCCTCACGCAGTTCCGCTGCAGTAACTCTCATTCAAGAAAAAGGACTCCTATCAACATCACATAATTTCACGTATGTTAATAATGAGCATCCCGCCAACATGGCATCAAAGGGATCTCAACTCAAACATACATGGCGACACATGAATATCCCATAAACATGATGACAAATGGATCTCAATCTAAACATGATAATAAGTACAGCTCACATCAAGAACAAAACAAGATCCCACGTCAACATCAAACAGGGATATGGACAACAAAATGCATCTTAAGCAAAAAGACAAAGAAGTACATGATCACACTACATATACCTCACATCAAGGAGTTATCTGAAGAAGAAGATGATAAACCGTTGGATCTGGTTGCGCCATCAATCTCACGGCGTCGAATCTCATGGAAATGATTGCTCACATATTGAATGCTGACACCTACACTCCACTTTGAAAAGTGGCCGAAAAATGGAATGATCAAATGGAAAATCTAATTGCACCATCAGATTTGTGGCGTCGAATAGTGTAAAATTGACTTCAAATTTTTGAATTCTAACAAAGTGAAAATCTGGGGCTACAGGAATCTTTTGATTCCCCCTAGATTCCTCAAAGATTCCCTCTTCCTGGTCATCTGAAGCTCTGCTGCTTAGATCAAAATTCTATCTGTGCCATCAGGTTCATGTTGTTGAGAGGTGTAGGATCGACATAAAGTTTGTCCAATTTGGACACTGGCAAAATTTCGCCCTCCTGAAAATTGGGCTCAATCATGGCTTTGCCTGCCTCTTCTCCAGGCTCATAGTTCCACCTGCAAATTAATAAAATAATTTCTTGAAAACTATGTCAGGGTTCTTCTCTTGGACAAATCATGGTTCGGCTTGTCACAATTAAATATTATAATCCTCGATCTTCGTGCTGGGTCCATCCTCCGGGAGCACTGCGGAACGGGTTTACATAAAATTTTGTGGCGGATGTTACAATGAAGCACCCACGATGTGTTGGATAGGGCGAAAGTAATAAGGTGGACAAGTCGGGGGATCAAATCCTGCCTGCGCCATATACATATAATAATTTTTGTCTTATTACAAAATGACGCAGATTTTTTGGTTTTGGTGGTGCGTTTGTTGTATTAAATGGCATGCGGTTGCAATCACTGTTGGTGTATTGATGTGAGCACCCGAGTTGTGAGCTAGCCATTCTGTCCGGGTGGGTTTGAACCCCACCACCCATGGTTTGTTTGATCATATATTAAGCGGAGGTTGGGTGTGGGTCAGGTCCACCGGAGGTGGCCCGCCCACAACCCATATATAACATATATTAAACATAATATGGGTTGGTTAGGGGCCGACAGGGGTCATGGCTTGTCGACCATTTTTAAATAAAATTTGTTTTTTTTTTTAAATGTAATGTTGGTCACTGTGGGGGGTGGCGGGGTTGGTGGCCCTGTCCACCGTCATACAAATATATATTATATATATATAATATATATATAATAGTATACTACTTATTTTGTCTAGTATATGGGATATTAGACAGATTAATGACCCAACAAATTCGTCCACTTTCAGGAGCTAGGTTTCATGCCTTAGGGTTGGTCAAATTGTAGGACACTTAAACCTGGCCCACAGCTTAACTTTGACCAAAACTTTCACTAGCTCTTTCTCCCTCATGCGAGCTCGGATTTGAGTGTCATTTGCACCGTTGGAATCAAGGTGACGAGCACTTCGATGTGGTGCTAGTTTGGGAGCGATCCAGCCACTTTGAAAGTTGACCCTTTCTGCATCCTCTTGGACTTCTGCATATGTCTAGAGCCACTTGGATCATAAAAGGTGCATGTGCACACACACATGGAGATTTGGATTATAGAAGAAAAATTTGATTAGTTATTTATACATTAAATATCTTATGTGTGGTAGATGTAAAAATAACTTAAGCATAGATTTTGGTATTGTAATTATTTTATGTCTATTTAGGTATCAATAATTAAATTTCTATATCCTCCATTATATGTAAAATCACCCTCTCAAGAGATAAAATTCCTTGGCATATTGAGTTTGTACAACATGGGAATTGTAAAAACCACCACACCCAACCTCCTAGGTCACCTTAAGGAGATAGTGGTCATAAAAGTTTTACCTATACCACTCAACTCAAACCTCATATCTAAGGCCACCATCATTTATGCTCATTGCGATATTTCTGATGATATAAATTTCATGAAATTTTGAGTTACAAGAACAAAGTTATGTCCCTCCAAAGTTTACACTAAGAGCATTATGTCTCTTGCCACACCAACACAAGACAACTCAACATGCCCATCTATCATCCAAGGCATACCATGTTAGCATCCCCATTAGACATTTACCTTTCCTAACATTTCCTATGCAATTATTGGTCATGAGCACAACCCTTTGATAATGCACCAACCCTCACATATATTCCCGATGCAACCATCAGTGATCAATAAAATCCTTTGAAACTACACCAACCCTTACACAAATCATCAATGTGACCATCAATCATTAGTGTAACCATTTGGCATTGCACTAACTTTCAATAATATCTCCGAAGTGGCCATTATTCATCAATGCAATCCTATGACATTGTGCCAACCTTTAAGAAAATTATTAATGTGACCAATGACCATTAGTACAAAAATTGATGCATTATCATACCAAACTATTAATAAACCTTTCTGACAAGTATCAATAACTTTCCATGTGTTTAGTCCATGACATTATCCATACTACTATATCACCACTATGGTCTAACCAGATGCCATTCCATTATCATAATATCACCTCTTCTCCATCCATACTGCCACATTAACACTAGCACTTTTTTGGGCATATATAGGCTCCCAAAACATAGTATAATCACTTAGAACACCCCATCAATATTTCCATCCAAGAATGGTAGCATTCTACTTGTGAAGTTTCTACTTTGTGCACTCATCTACCATTTGTCTCTTTATGTATGGTTGAATATGCTCATGGATGTCCATTATACATGATTTCTGTCATTTTTCCACACCATTCATGGGTTGAATCTCAAATTCCAATATGGGTACTTTCCCATGCTGCACATTGAATTCTAAAAGCACTTCACAACCAACATTTAGTTGCCATAAATGTAATAGGTGGTTGCTTTAGCTACCCAATATTTCATACAATGAGTTATGGGCTAGTGGAAAACAAGGTAGTCAATTTTCAAATTCAAATTTTGGCATATATCTTTCGGGTAAGGCTTTTCAAGCAATATCATGTAAGGATATTTTCCTAAAATCCCCTCACCAAATCATGTTTATGGTATTGTAGTCTATAAGTGTGCTGACATTCCTAGTCAACTATCCAACATTCTTAATTAACATTGAGATATTTGCAGACATTATTTTTAAATTGCTCAATTTGGTCTATCATAATGATGGCATTTAAATGCGATATAGGAAATAATTACATAATTATTTATAGTAATTTTGAGGTTCAAAATGGGGTTGTTACAAAAATTTATTATAATTGAACTATTTTTCCTCATTCACAAAAAATGAGAAATCTTTTTTTTTAATAAAGCATGGGATAAAATAATATTTCCTGTTAATATAGACATGGAGATTATTTTTTTGGGATGAATTTTGAAATTGATGTGGTATTCATATTCCAACTATTAAATTATTATTCCCTAAATGGCGTGGTAGGGATGATTAACACTAACATAAGTATTATGGTTGGTGATGGGGGAACATAATACATCTATGCAAATGTAAAGGTGATAAGATAGGAAGGAATTGAAATCACCCTAGCTAACCTACCTTCGAACAAATATACATGAGAAAATGATGAAGTGAGTATGACACAAGACCCAGAAGATATTATGGAAGATGATGGCCATTAACCAAGGTCATGGGCTCATTTATTTTTTCATCTCTCACCTTGATCCAAATGAATCTATTACCATCCCAAATGCACTTTGTTCCCACATTTGACACATGGTCAAAAATGTGGTTGTAAGAGGAACTACTTAAGAAGAATCCATTGTTGATAGTGAAATTAGTTTTCCCTTTAAATGCATGGATTTTAGTGTCCCAAGCATGGTTTTTGAAGCAAAGTATCTCAAAAAGGAAAGACAATAGTTTGAGGAAGTTCGAAATAGACCCAAAAGTAGATGGAAATCTCTAAAGCCAATGATACATGGGGATAACACTCTAACCAACTCATTCTAGAGTCGAAATTCATGATATTTCCACATTTCCAACAGGTTTTCCACAATGCATAGGGCTACCAACATTCAAAACTTAAATAGGTTTGAGGAAACAATTTTGATTAAGCGATTCAATATTAGTGGCAAGTAACTAGAGAACATTGTGTCAAATACTAGTCTCTTCAAGAGAAGAAGTACCTACTATTCTCTTATGATTGATTTATATTGGCACATCAAGGAGTTATTTGATTGCCACATTGTTACCAGGAATAGTGTCCACTCGGATGCTGCTATTCCCACTAAGATGGGTGGCTATCTTAGAAACAAACAAGTAAAGTCTACTTTCGTTTTCTTTTATGAAAATAGACAAGAGGAGAACCAAGAAGACCAACCTTGGTCTTGCGCTTGATTTCCTCTCCTTCTTGGTAGAGCTTCGCCACTTCTTCTTCGTCTGCCCAACTTCAAAGAGGACCTGTGGAATCACAACAACATACTACTATCGAAGAAACCAAGATCTATATTCATAAATAACACAGGACCAGATGTGTGTTAACCATATAAATGCATATATAAACAAATACACAAGAATATGGAAGAAAACTAGAATAGATTTATTAAGATGAAAAGTAGCAAGAGGATTACAACCATATGTTCTGACCCAGCATCATCCTCCAGCTAGAAAGCCCTTCTTCACCTCAAGCAAAAGCTTAGATCACCCAACACTATGAATATACACCAGAAAACCAACAGCACTTCTCTATAAGATACAAAATTCCAGCCTCTGGATCTCTGTGATGAGGGATCCATATATAGATGATTACAGAGAGGTGAGTCATCTTCTGGGTTCTTGATTAGTGTCTTCTCTTTGATAGTTCCTGCTTCCACTTGGAGAATGATGATCTCTTACTCATCCCTGGTCGAAAATGGAGAGGCAAGTGTTAGAGGGGAATCGTTTGGAAGATTCCATGATCTTCC
>APFE031546960.1:3820-22647 GCA_000404065.3 Pinus taeda
GCAATTAGTGGTCTTATTAGCTAGCCTCTTGACCATTACATGTGTTGAGAAGTTCCAACATCACTGGAACCAGTTGTTATCATAGACACCACTTGTCCTCTAAGTAGAGTCCTCTTTAAGATCTTTTTAGACTCTCGAAATATGAAAAGATTGCTGAGTGCTTGTCCCTTTCAGTGTGTAAATGGATTGGAAACAACATCTACTTAGTATAAGTTTAACCCTTTTCTGGACTGAGATAAATTACTTACGAAAAAGGAATGCATTGATCGAACATGGTTAATAGGTTCTCTCTTGTATTATTTTACGCTTTTTCAGACTTCAGAGACAAATTTACGAAAAATAACTTGTGGAGTTTCATTTTTTCCCTTTTCAAACTCTGTAAACATGAAAAGGATTGAGTTCTCATTGTCGTTAAACCTGTTAAAACATCAAATAGCGACAAACTTGTTCATCATGACAAGACCAAGTTTCACCTTCACTAGGCTCGTTAAAAAATCACATAGTGATGGATTCACCTGAAGGGTGGAATTATACTACAAGCATATGTTATCCACCTCAAGCTTGTTAAAAAATAAAGAGGTATTGGTCGGCAATGACTGGGCAAAATGGGAAAGGGATAAATCACTTTATGGTAGCAAGTCGCTCTTGAGCATGACACTTTCACTTCATCTCTGTGACTATTTGAGTTGGGTTATCTGCTTGATGGTTATCATACCTATGGTATATCATACCGTCTATCACTTTGGTTTTGGGTCAATGATGCCAATTCATTTAGTGTTGCTAAGATGTTCAAGAGAAGTCACTCAGTAAACTTCATCCTTTGCAATACTCATAAACCTTCATTTTCATGACCGTCATTCCTGAACCTTGTGTTGTCAATCAAATTTTGTCTTCAAAATCAATACACTTGTTTCATGTCATTGATGTGGGATACATCAAGACCCTCCTACAATGAGTCACTTCTTGTTGACATCACCACATTACCTAGGAAGTTGACTTAGAAACACCCTTCCAATACCTTAACACTTTCATTCATCAATGGCAAGTTTTTCTCTTCTAGCGACAGGTTGAAATCACAGGCCTTCGACTGAAAGACTTTGTATGGTGTTCGACATCAAAACATCTATTCGAACCATGCAAAATGTACTATAGTACCTTGAGAATCATTATCATTATCGGTGATCTCTCTCGCATCTGTTAACAACTTACATTATTGGCTGGTAATCAGACAGTGTCTTCCCATGTTCAACTTCAGATCACATTTTCACATAGTTAGACTCATACTTGAGCGAACTATTGGATGAGATAGAAGACCCTAGATCTAGTTTCATCCATCTGAGTTGTGATTTCAGGAGAGTACTAAATCATCTATACGATGGCTTTACACAAGTGGTCATCCTATCAAGGGTCTATATTTGTAGACAACTATTTAATTTATGTACATGTAATGAAAAGTTTTTATACTGAGTATGGGTATGCCTTCCCTCAGAAATTCATGAAAAATTCAAAATATCATGATGTTATGTATTGTAATTGATGCAGGTCATCGTCTGCTTCACATCCTCCTCAACACATCATAAAGCATATCACTCGACATTATCATTTTCAACTTCAGGCTTTAGGAGGCAACTATTACAGGTCTATTTTGGCACATCACCCCTGACATTTAGACCAGTACAATTAGGGCTTGTTAAACCCTAACTCAATTTTTACATGCCCTAGACAAGTCATCAAATTGAATGGTTCCATCCATGAAAGTTTCCTAGCCTAAAACCTTGCTAAAATGCCTCCTTGGGACAACAGCGTAGCCTTGGTTAGGGGTAACTGTGCTACATTGCAGGTAGGCCCATTCATACCTGCACTTTAGTGTGCTTAGGTCCACTTATACTTGTGTTGGGCAAGAATGAGAAAAATTTGCATAGGGTTCTGGGAATATTCCTTGATTCTAGATCATTCTAGAAGGATCCTAGCTCTTATCTCATCCTATGAGCTCGAATTTGGATAGGCTATGGATCAATAAGCCCTCTATCCTCTCATCCCTTTCTCCATGGAAACTAACTCCAATTTTGGAGAGCCATTCAATGCCCAATTTATGACATAACCACCTAAATTTCCCTAATAATTGACCACTCATCATAGTGATCAGGGGGCTAGAATTTGAAGATTGTAGAGAAATTCTATTGGTTTGAGATTTGAGTTCATTTCAAGCAATGTTGTGCTATTGGATTAGTGTGATTTTAGTATGATGAGGGTTGGACTTAAGCTATATGAGTGGCACGAGATCGAACCACATTGGGTGAAACTCTTCCTTCTACATTAATAAAGTTGTTTATTCCTTTTCTCATATTCTTGTTCATATCTATGATGATTATGTGTTTCAATGTTGTCAATTCCATTGGTTTATAGTAGATAGATCATGTATGCTTTAATCATTTTCGTTTCTATTTCTGTTGACATAGGTACCAATTGAGTGGATTCAGTTCAAGTGGGAGAGACAGGAGAAATTCAAAGGATATCAAGGAAGCAAAAGACTACAAGTAAGTTCCTTCATCTCATCTATCTACTATAGGAAAAGGTTAAACTACTTTCTTTATGTTGTTCTAAGTGTATCTACCCACTTAGGGAAAATGTTTTTATCCGTAGATACAAATTCCATATAACACCAAATACATAACAAAATATATTACTATTTTATCACCTAAGAAAACTAATTAATGACCAAAGAAATATGATCAAAATGTTGGTTGTGTTATAAGATAGTGTAAATTAGCTACTAATAGTCATATATATATGCAAATTTTAGTAATCATTTGAAACCAATTAATGACAAAAGAAATATGACTAAACGGTCGTGTTATAAGATATTATAAATTAGCTACTACTAGTCATATATATGCAAACTTTAGTCATCATTTGTAATCACAAATTTATCATTTACAGTGGTCATTCTTCTTTTCTTGGTAGTTTCATATTCATTATATAAACCGCTGATGTAGTAGTTTATGTTCATTTCATTTACTTCATTGTACTTGTGTTCATCACTAATCAATATAAAACATTTAGTAGTTTTAAATTGATTTTTGTGTTTATTATTAATCAACATAAATTAATTGGTATGGTTTTGAAACTAAATTAAAAAAATGCCTTACAATATGCATGTTCATTGAATATGAAAATGCAAAGTTACATATGTTAATTACAATACTAAAAAATATCAAGTACAACTATAAATAATTTCAACCGCAAATTATATTATATGACATGTCAAATATTACAATATGAGTTTCCAACTTAATATTGGTTGGATTATAATTGCACATGAAATATTGTTTCATCACTTCAAAACATTATTATTGTGTTTCCAAGGCATTGTAAGTGAATTCACCACCTCTAATGACTTGGCCATCAATCTGTATGTGTGTGTCTCATGTAAGATATCGGCTTTAAGAGTATCACTAGTCTCGTTCTCTATTGGCTCCAAAATGCTTTCCACTCCACCAAGAGTCTGAATAACATTTGTTCAATAATTATTCATATTCCACATTTTCCCATCATGTTGTTGATGAGTCCACCAAAATCGATTTTGTTTCAACACCTGATATTTTTTGAAGTTTGTTCGTACCTTCCAACCTTTTTCATAAGCCAGTGTGTGTCTATCTTTTTGAAAGGGGGTATTAATTTGAGGAATACCTTTGTCCCATGAATCCTGTAATATCCAAGAAAAATAATTAAGTGTTGTAAATAGAGTAGGTTCAATATTTATAAATAAAATCTAATAAAAAGCATACCTCAAGATCCTCAAGAGTTAATCATATATTATAGGCATGTACTTCCTACCTCTTTAAAGAATGTTTAGCCCAAACATGTTGAGAGTCTATGAATTCACTCTCCCAAGGCTTCCATAAACCATATTTCTATCTTAGCACAAAACTTAGAACTTGCACTTTTAAACAATTTCAACTAGAGACGAATTGCCTACATTTACCTGTATGTGTTGATATAAATTTGGAAAAGTTGATATTCCTCATGGCTCATACCACTACAGAAGTGTGATAGGGCTCAGACTTTTGGAAATGTCATGTGATAGGACTCTCAAGTATATCATTAAGCACACTTTGTTTTGTGAAAAATTTTTACGCCCAAACATTTTGTTTTGCACAAATTTTACATGCCCTTCCTTAAGAGCATAAAGGGTATGGTCTTTTCCCCATACCACATAATTTCCAGGATGAAAGTTGGTGCCTCGTTGATGAAAAATGATGTTACCAGGTATGAATTTCTACATCCAAAGACAAGACATTAGCTACAAATTCAATAATAGGCTAAAAGGAAAATACACAATGATTAATTGAATTGTAATTTCTATGTTTTGTTTTTTTCTACTATGAATCTCACATAATCATGAAAATTATAGCAATCTATAATAACGCTTGAGGATAAAAAAGAGTCCTCAGAATCCATAAGACTTCAACCTCTCCTCCAACTTTCTTAACCCCAAGAAACTTTGGATGAGAATCACGACCATTTTGAGTAGAGCCTGCTGCCTTTTTTGTAGCCCACTTCCTAAAAACTAGAGTTATTGGTCCAACATTGATGCTAGGAACATCTACATAAAAAATCAAAATAACATTCAATTAACAGTATATAAATATTTTGTTTGCAAGGGGAAAAAATACTTACAATAGAAAATCAACTAAGTATATCTCCTAAAACCAAAATATACATAGCTCCAAGGCGTTAATCTGCCAAATTGCAATCATATCAAGCATTAACAATTCGAAAACCAGCATAAAAAATTTCAAGGATCAAAGGTTTATAGCCAAGGTATCATTAAAAGATAAAATGGCCTCGTTAATGTTGCTTAAAATTCTCACATGCGGAGATGCATATTCTACAGTATGATGAGAAGATAGGAAGAATGAAATGCTAGCAGATCACAAGCATAGCTTATTTTAGACTAAATATCTCAGCACATCTACAACACAATTCGATTAAACTAACTACTGTGTGAGTGTTCTTATACTACCCTCTTAGGCACACTTTTCCAATATTATAGTCATTTCCTATATTTAACTCCATTCTTTTAACAACCAAGGCAACGATTCTTTCCTCATTACAAACACGTTTAAGAGGAAATCACAGAGTTTTGGCACCAAGCAAGAGAATTAGGTTATCACCTTCTCTTCATGAAGTAAGGTTAGCTTGATGCATTTGGTAGGATACATTGCAAAAGGATAAACTACTAAACCTGAAATTGCATCACGAGTTCAAATAAAATAATTTTTTTGGTCAGGAGTTTTATTCAACAATTTCACTAATGGATCTTGACACATTCATTTCCATTTTTTAAAGATGCCTTGCCACGCAAGACCTTTCTAGGATTTTTAAAATCTCTCTACTACAACTGACAGAGATTTTGTTTGCTATAAACCCTCAAAATTATTCTACACTACACCCAACATGACCTTGATGTACCATTTTCAGTATGCCATGTTGTGAAGACAGAGAGAGAGAGAGAGAGAGAGAGAGAGATTATATTAATGTCCACACATTGCAAGGTATTTTTAATGCAGAGCAATGATTTCAATATCGACCTGTTACACAAAAATATCATCACCTTGATTATTTGCAGCCAATATAGGTCTATCACCACCTATACCAGCCTCCTAAGTAAGTCCCAGACCTCAGCTCTTCAAAACAAGCTTTGGAAATGAGAGAAAGACATCAAAAAAGCAATGTAACTCTGGTTCCGCACTTTCTCTCACTTTTGCCTGCGGGCCCGCACCTTTTTTTCAAAATACCTGCGTACTTATATGCTTTGTATTTAAAGGGGAGGCTGCGTACCCCTGTGAAAGTCAAAAGGTGCAATTTTTATCTTAAAAAACTCACTTTGGGTTAAATCTAAATGTTTCTAGAAGGAATTTTGGCGTGGATTGTTCGCTCCAAAGTGATTCATGTATCCCAAAAGAGAAGGAGATAATCCCTTGTTAGGAGGAGTTATCCCTTTGAAGGAGGATTCTATCCCTTTGAAGGAGGACCTAGTAACTTCCCTCCATTGCACTATAAATTGAGGCATTGGGTTAGTGGCTAGGGAGGTTAGAAGCTGAACATTTTTTAGGGTAAATGCTGGTGAAATCAAGACTTCCTATTTGAGCTTAAGAGGAGAGATCACATACCTTTTTGGCTTTATTGGGGAGTGAGTGAAGCTTGTCAAAGTAGAGGAGACTTCTTGTTGGACCCTGGGAGGAGCTTGTACAGCGTCAAGGCAAAGGTTGTAAAGTTCTTCTTCTTTTGAATTAATACAATCGAGCTCATTTTTCTCAACAAGTATCTCATGTTATTTGTTTCATGGACTCCTTGACTTTCATGTTAAATATGTTTTATAATACTGGTTATTTAGGTGCTATTTAATCGTTTTCCTTGTTTGTGTTTGCAGGTTTGTGACAAAGGAACTTACTTGGATAAAAGGATCAAAGGCATCCCCAAACTTGTGTTGGACATGAGGTAGGCCTTAAATACATTTGTTTTCCATTATTTATAAAAGCACATTTAGAGAAAGATAGTGTCTGGTTTGTTTGCTTGTCATTAGGTCTTCTTTAGATTCTAGGAAGGTCTATCTTGTCCGCAAGATCGACTCATTCCGCGTGACAATATATATGAGGCATTAGAGTAAAATAGGCAGGTAGAAATAATCAAAGAAATGATAGAAAAATAAGTTATGGAGTTTAAAAGTTTTGGAATGGGAAGTCAAAGTAGGGATCCCATTTTTGCTTATGCTCCATCCCTCATCATTGTTTAGGTTTTAAGGATGTTTATTGATTTTGATGGCTTCTCTGAAATTTTTGTGCAAACAGTGGTCAATTTTGGCAAGGATGTGGGTGTTTTCAATGCATTTGCAATGCTTTGTTGGGTCCCCATAATACTAGTGATTACCCCATTACTATTGTAGTTGTACCCCTTATTAATATTGTTGTGCCCCTATTGTGCCCATATTGTTACGATTGTGCCCCATAGAAGCCCACTATTGTTATTATTGTGCCCTTACATTATTATTGTTATGTAGGCTCTGATTATGTTATGACCCCTTAGACTCCTATATTTAGAGAGGAGGTCTTTTCATTTGAATCATCCAAGAATTGTTCATTTATGTAATGTAAAGGAGGTTGCCCCCTCGAAGAGGCTAAATTCTAAGGCGTTGATCTATCTTTTCTATCTTTTCTTGAGCTGGTTCATAACAGAATGATCTCCATTTCTTCCTTCATCTTGGTTGTTTCACATGATTGGGCCTTAAGAGAAGTGATTTCTTATTTTAACTTGGTGATGTCATCATCCTTTTCTTCTAGTTGGCATATCAAGGTATTTCTCTCCTTTTCCACTTCATCAACTTGTCCTTCTATGAATGTCAAAGCTTCCATCACCTTCTCAACTCCTTGTGCTTATTTCCTTGCTTCTTCTAGTTGATATCTAAGGGAGGATACCTCTTCCTTGTATTGAGTAATATCTACTTCAAGTTTGTTCAAGATTTTGTGCCTTTGTTCAAGGTGGCTTGACAAGTTATCTTCCCATTTCTTTGCCTTATCCAATTGATTTGTCATTGATATTACTTTTTCATGATGCTTTCTCTTATATTGATGAGATTATTCCTCAATCTTGGCAAGGTCCTCATCACTTTTTTGTACTTGAAGCTTGACAAGGTCAACTTCCTTCCTCGTCTTGCCCTGGTCACCAATTTGTGATTTCTTCTTAATTTCCTCATTTTCCTTTTTCAAATTTTTAATCTCTTCCATGGTAGCCATAAGTTTAGTGAGGAGATATTCTTCAAAAAAAAATTGATTCTCTTCATCTTCTAGGTCTTATTTAGCCTTGATGTTATCACTCTTATCTTCACCTTCCTTAATGGGCTCTGGATTTCCTTCTTGTTTTCCATCATTTTCCTGACTAGAGATCATTGTCAATGCTTCTTTTGAGTGAAGATCATGAAGTTTATCCCGTATGCCTTTTGCTGACAAAACGTTTTCAAAATTGGCCTTCATAGAATCAGGTAGACCATTCAATATTGCTTTCATTTCTCTTGTATTATGTTCCTTGGATTTTCCATCCATCATGCTATCAACAATCACTGATTTCCAGACTTCAATCCCTTGAGTCTTTAAAAAATTCCTCATTCTTGCCTCCCATGCATCAAAGTTTCCATTGAACAATGGAGCCTTCACAAATTGATTGAATTCGATTTCGGTGGTTGAGCGAGACACATCTTTAGGAGGATTGGAGACTTTCTTCCTTGGCTTTTCCATTTGTGTTCTAATCATCAACCTTCGAGCTATTAGGCTTTGAGTGAAGGTACTGGCTCTGATACAAATTGTTGGAAATACTGAGAGGGGGAGTGAATAAGTGTTTCTTTTCAATTGTTACTTTTACCCGTTAGATCACTTATATTTAGAACACAAAATGAACAATAGAAATAAATTATTTTATTAATATAATATTTATAATGAATCAACTACAATATAGGTGGGGCTCCGACCATAGAAGAAGACACCCAAGATCCAACCTGGGATGTGTCAAGCACCTACTTGGACTTTAGTGAGGCTCTGGCCTCTAGGACTTCGACCCTATCTTATCCAAGGCACCAACCTTGAGTTTAGGAGCGCTAACTCCAAGGAAACCAATCCTATAGCTTTTCTTTGTCGAGAGATGTTTGGTCTCACAACTCCCAAATTATTCTTCACCGAGCCCTGTCACGTCACGTCGTCAATGAAAACCTTGTCATATAGAAAGTGTCACCATTGTTCTTCATAATACTCGATCAATCTCTTCAAGTTACCTTATCATACATCAACACCGCATTATGATCTTCAATACAACACTTCATTGTGTCTTCAATGAACTGCACCAAGTTCTGCACCAACTCTAATAATAGTTCTACACCTTCTTCAAATCTAGTCCAAGGTTAGTCCCAAAGATTACTTCAAGTTACGTCCAAAATTCTACACCAAAGTTTGCAACATGACTTTGCACTACACCCATTAGGGGAATTTTGAGGCCTAAAATGGGCCTCCTAATAAAAATGTACAACCAAAATAAAATTTATAAGAGCCAATATGATGATGTCAACCATGGTGGATGATTCACCATTTTTGGAGTAAAAAGTAAAAATATTAACAAAATAAAATAATAAAACTACTTTTTCAACTCGTATTTTCAACTTATCTCCGTAATTTTTTACTCAAATTTCAAGCAAGAGTACTCGTTGGATGCAAAATTTAATTCCTCATCCATAGAGTACCCATGTTGCATACTTTAGATGGACCCTGCTACATGAAAAATGAGAAATACATGAAAAAACGTGATTGCAATCATGTTTTTTCATGTATTTCTCATTTTTCGTGTAGCAGGGTCCATCTAAAGTATGCAACATGGGTACTCCTTGGATAAGGGATCAAATTATGCACCCAACAATTGTTTCCGCTCGAAATTTGAGTAAACCCATATGGAGATAAGTTGTAAAAACAGTTTTTTCTTTTTTCCCTCTAAAATTTGATGATGTAATCTAATCTTATTTTATTATTTCCACTATTATTTTATAATTTGGTTAGGAGGCCCATTTTAGACCTCAAAACTCCCCTAATGAATATTTTAACACCATATTATTTCAAGACTACTCGACCACTGTTGCACCAAGACTTCAGCACTAGATTGTGACAATTATGCTTTACAAATGTCCTTGCACCACACTGCACCAGACTATTGCTCAAATTGTTCTAATACTTCTACACAAGGATTTATACACTATACTGCACCATCTATCTTTCACCACACTTCTTCATCAATTATATACCAATGTTCTCGCACTAAGACTTCGATATTACACCAAGATTTTAGTACTGCACCAAGACTTCTGCACCACAGCTTCACCAATGTCCTTACTGCACCAAAAATTCAGCAATAATATTCTAGCATCATGCTGCACCAATTTACTGATCTGAATTTTGATATGTTGCTATAGGCCCAAATATGATACCTCAAGTCCAAATTAATCTGCCTTTATATCTCCAAAAGAGGTCTCTGAAAGAGGGTTGTTTGCAGCTAGGAGGGAACTTATCCGTAGCAAGGAGGCCATGTTGAGTCCATAGTATGATCCAATAGTCTAAGGCTTAGTCCATGTACTTAGCATGCAATCAACAGCATGTGACCATGCCTAGTCCGCAAGGTAATCCAACCCGAATTAACATAATACAACCCTGTCCACAGCTAGGAGAGGAGGTCTGGAACAGTGGTTGTTACCGCACTGAAATATCTTCGAAACAGTCTCTTCCAACTAGCCTAACATGGTCTACAATGATGAACTTCTTCACCACGGTCTCCATAGGAGTATACTCCCCAATGTATATTTCATGAGATGTGAACTTGTTATTTCTTCATTGTCTTATCAAGTCTGGGTTTCTTCGTTGTAATGAGGTTGAGGACATTCATATATATATATAATATATATATATATATATATAATATATATATATTATATATATATATATATATTCTTGTGTATGAAAACCGAATAGACATACCTAATAGATGAGCCGACATGATTTTGTTAAGGATGGATGAGCTTACTAGGCAGAGACCTTATTTAACCTTGTAAAATTTCGTTCTCTCTCATTATTTGGATATTTTGGCCAAGTAATAGCTCATTGGAAAGGTAAAATTATGCTCTTCAATAGGGTGTGGGTCTCATGGCAAGATTTTGCCTCTAAGATGGAGAAAATCAATTTTCTTTGTGACTGTCCTAAAATTTATGTGCATAAAATATTTAGAATGGTATGAGGAATTTTTTGGGATAGCATGGCTTCTTCATTGTTTTGCACCAATAATGTCATCGTGATAGTATCCAACATCATTTGTTCAATGCTAGTGTAGTAATATGTCATAGTGTAGCCTTCATTAATTTGTCAAAGACACCAAATTAGCCTTCGAATTATGTCAAAGTGTGGTCATTCTTTAAAGAGTATGACATTATCACGTGTATGCTTTCATCAATTATAGTCCTCTACTTCAAAGGCTTGTATATTGGCACCTAAGGTCTAGATAACCAATCAAGGCACATGATTGGCACTCAGCAACATTATAGTTAGCTCAATGACTTGTTCAGGAAAGAATTCTTCATTGGTTTCTTGAAATCTTCGTGGCTTGGCATCTTCTTCAAACAAGAGTTATGACATCATCATTTGGAACCAGGCATCTTAAGAATATTTTCCATCTCGGCTAGTTGCGTATTGACATCAATGACAAACTAGATTAGCAATCTTCAATAGATATAGAATCTTTACTCAAGAAATTACCAAATGGAATTGTGGAATAAAAACCAAAATCAATTAGCACCTTAATGTTTAAAATGAAGCCTTGGTGGTACGAAAATAGAAGTGTTTAAACACTAAGTATAGTTCAAGAATGAGATGATATGCCCATATTTGTTATTTTTCCTTAAAAGTAAATAATACCAATATGTTCATAACAATGAAGTATTAAAATAGAGCTAAATATAACCCAATTAAGAAAAAAGGAAAAAAAAGCGCCCTAAGTATGATTGGAAAAAAAATATGATACAATAATTAACATAACTGAAGTGACACCACAATATATTGTATATTTTAGAAATAATTTTTTTAGATATTCATTTACAAAATAATATGACAAGAACTTTTCCTAGATTTATTATAAGAAAACATGTACTCTCTTGCATGTGATCCAAGGCATCAGTAAACTGCTCAAAATTCAAAGTGTTCAAAAATACATGAAATTAGTGTCGAAACATAGATCTCACCGACTAAATCCAATGCAACTTAAATCACTCAAAAATGATATTGTATGCTCTTAATATCACGTTCTGATCATTTTCCCAAACAAGTAAAATTTTGCAAGTTGGATATAGGACTGTTGACTGGACAAGTTGACTATACCTCGCAAGCCAACGGCAAGCTTCCAAGTGACATCACCTAATTGTTCCAAATTGGCAGGATATGGCTGGTTAGTTGAATTTTTCATGGCCCAATGATTGGGTTCCACGTGGCCCAATCACAGGCTACCACATGGCACCCTGGGTGTTGGCTTGATGGGCCCTGACCCAAGTTCAGTGTTAAGTAGCAAAGAAAATCCCTACACTACTAGCCCTTTCAACATCAATCCGCAAAGTGCAAACTAAAGTCTCACCCAAAGCAGTATGCGGGATGCACGAACCAAGTTTCTACACCCTAAGATGGTTGTGATGTTGGTTATATTCCCTAACCCTTCCTTCATGCAGACCAAGAAGCCCTTTAGGTCTTATCAAGATATTTATCTTATTCGTCCTTGAAGCCTCCACAAAAGTCTCCAATCATCCTTTGTGAACCCCAAATAGATAGATCAAGCACTTATGCACCTCTGTAATTACTCTTATTTACGTATTTACTCAGTTTCGCTTAAGCATTGGTTAACTTTAACATGCATTACAGTTATCTTCATGTAAACAAATATTCTTACCTGCGTTCATAGGACAAAGTAAAATGCATAGATTCGCACATCAATATATCATTAATTCATAACCCTAGTTTTCAACATAACATAATCGTAGCATTCATAACAGAAGTAAAATAACGCATACACAAATAATGCCAGAAAACTTCTCTTTATTGATAATCTAGATTTCCAGTACAGACTCTGACTACCCTACACAAACAGTTGTAGAGCCTCTTCCTACGCTAAGAATCTTCACTCTTAGCTCTCATAGACCCATAAACTTACTTAGAACTCTACCAAAAACTTGTGAATTGCCTTAGACTCTTCTAAGACTCCCTTTTTATACAATCCCATGGTCCGTGGACCAAGGGCGGATCTCATCAAGCCAACACAAACTATCTAAACTAAGGGCGGAAACCCTTTTTGAATGCTTACATATTTGTGCTCTGTGGCCACAAAATGCAGAGACTTTACACTCTTTACACAAAACTTGGGCCTTTAGCCCCAAAAGTTGGGCTTTTAACCCCAAAATTGATCCCAGGGGACCCGTTCCCAACATGGCCCCAACACAAATCTAGTGACTCACCCCCAAGTCACTCTATTGGTGCAGAAATATTGTGGTGAAGACCTCCCAGCTTCACTTGCACCACTATGACTTCGGTGTGCACTATGTTGCCGCCTACTTCACCTACTCAACCAGCTGCTTCATCACTGGCTTTGAGCTATCTACCTATATTTTCTGTTGTGTCACCTATAGACTAGCCAATTTCCCTTCAATGGAGGCAGTGAGTACATAGGCCTCTTCTAGCCAAGGCCCCAACCTAGCATTGAGTATTGTCTCCTTGCATTGAGCTGCATCCACCTGTTCTTTCAATGCCTTTTCTTCCTGCAGCTTCGCTAACCTTTGTGTAATGGCGATGGTATGTGACATCACTTTAACCTCATCATATCTCTACTGCAGCTATCGCGCCTCTATCTCCAGCCTCTGCATAGTGGGACCCTTCATTCCACGTAGTTTCCCAATCATATAGCTCCACAACTTGGGCAGCGTAGTTTATTGTCCCGCACCCCCTTTTAGTTGCCTAGAGCGCTAAGATTGTGCTTCGATCATGTAGTCATCTAGCCAGATCGCAGGTGTATGGCTTCAATTGGCTACCATTCACCTTCCTTGGGAATGTATCTCCATTCAAGTTTACCAACTGAACTGCTCCACCATCGATAATCTCCTTGATAGCATAGGACCCTATCCAATGCATTCGAAATTTTCCTGGAAATTTATCAAACTTCTTGTCATAGAATAGAACTAAATCATTTACCTTGAAGGTGTGCAGTTTGATGTGCCAATTGTGCCATGCCTTTTTGCGTTCCGTTTGAACTTGTTAATGGAATCTAGCTAGAAATCTATCATCTTCAAGCTCTTTTAGATGCACAAGCCTCTCCTCCAGGGCTTCACGATCTGCCATTCCTATAAATGTCATTATGCATAGACTAGGTACAATTTACTCCATCGGCATCATAGCTTCTATGCCATAAACCAGTCTGAACGACGTTTGTCCAGTCAACTTCTTGTAAGTCATTCTATAAGCCCATAGCACCGCAGGCACATGCACATCCATGTCATTTCATTGAGCATTGCAAACTTTTGTTAGCGCACTTTCCAATATTTTATTAAACGCTTCCACCGTCCCATTAGCCTACAGATGATATCGCATGCTCTTTTGATGGTAAACCTGAAATTCCTTTGTCATCACATTGATCGTATCATTAAGAATATGCGTACCGCGATCGCTCATTAAAGTTTTTGGACAGCCATACCTTGTCAACACGTACTCAAAGATTAATTTTGCTGCTATCATGCTTGTACAGTCCCTCATAGGCTGCGCCTTTGCCCATCTGATTAAGTACTCAGTTGCAGTGATGATGTACCGTGCACCCGTCTTCTTTCTCGGAGACTGAATTGGTCCCACAAAGTCAATTTCCCACTTCTCGAAGGGTTGTAATGATATATGTGGATTCAATGGTAGCTCATCCCTGCGCGGGGGTCTTCCAGTCCTTTGGCATGTGACACATGCCCTATAATATGTTTTTGAATCCTTATGCAAGGTTGGCCACCACAACCCAACGCATAGAATCTTTTGCATTCTTGCTTTTCCTGCATAATGACCTCTCGCGGGTCCGCCATGAGCCTCAGTGAGGATGTTGTTTCGTTCAAACTCTGGCACATAACATTGCAATATTTCATCTGATCCCATTTTGTACAAGTGCCCTGCAATGGAAGAAAATTTTGTCGCACATGCCACTAGTTCCTTCTTCTATTGGCTTGTATATCCTTTTGAAGTCGTACCTATCGTTAGGAAGTGTATAATATCTTCAAAGTGGTTGTTCACGATGCGCACTACAAAAAGTTGCATGTTGGGTATTCCTTCCTCCAAATTAGTAGGCTCTTCTCCAGTTTCAATGTGCGACATATGATCTGGTCCTGCATTCAATCGTCCTGGTTCACAATGACTTCAAAATCATATTCCTGGAACAACAACAGCCACATGCATATCTTTTCCCCCAACATAGGCTTGTTTACCAGGTATTTCAATGTAGAATGGTTTGTATACATCTTAAAATGTCCACCCAATAGATAATGCCTAAACTTCTAGAGCGCGTACACTATAGTTAATCCTTTGCACTCTGTCATGGAATAATTTTTCTCAGCTTTGGACAACTTCCTACTTGCGAATGCTATAGGGTGATTTAAGTCCCCTTCACTGACCTGTATCAGTACCGCTCCCAGCACAATACTTGACACATCCAATGTACATGAAATTCCTTCTTCCAATCCAAGAAGACAAGGATCGGTGCGGTGACCATTTTTTCCTTTAGCACATCCAAGCTCTTCTAGCATTCTTCGTTCCAATAGAACGTAACATCCTTCTTTAATAGTTTTTCTATCGGCACGGTGATTTGGGCATAGCTCTTAATGAATTTCCTATAGTATCTTGTATGCCCCAATGTTGCGCGCACCTGTTTCACAGTCCTTGGTGCCTCCAAATTGATTATGACCATGATCTTCACAGGGTATACTATCAAGCCTTGTTTGCATACCACATGACCCAGAAAGATCCAAAAAGGGACACAAAACAAGCATTTCTTCAGATTGAGCACAATTTGGTACCTCCAGCATGTAACTAGCATCAAGCGCAGACTTGTCACATGATGCTTTACCAATCCAAATGATGTCCAATCATTGAAGTATACCTCCAGAAATTTATGAACGAAGTCCTTGAACGTCGTGATGACTTCACGCGAAAATATCATCGGCGCATTCTTCAACCCAAAAGGCATCACTATATACTAGAAGCATCCCCATTCAGTCGCAAAGGTCATCTTACTTCTATCCTCTGGTGCGATCTTGATCTAATGGTACCCAGAGAACCCATGAGTGAACGAATATGCTTCTTGGCCGCCAATATTATCCAAGACCTCATCGGTGAACAGAGTTGTGAAGGGATCATTCCTAAAAATTTTGTGAATAAAATATTTGGAACGGTATGAGGAATGTTTTGGGATAGCGTGACTTCTCCATTGTTTTGTACCAATAATATCATCATGATAGTATCCAACATCATGATAAAGGTATATCATCATGTATTCAATGATAGTGCAGTAATATGTCATAGTGCAACCTTCATTAATTTGTCAAAGACACCAAAGTAGTCTTCCAATTATGTCAAAGTGTGGTCATTCTTTAAAGATTATGAAATTATCACACGTACGCTTTCATCAATTATAGTCCTCCACTTCAAAGGCTTGTGCATTGGCACCTAAGGTCTAGATAACCAATCAAGGCACATGATTGGCACTCAGCAACATTATAGTTAGTTCAAGGACTTGCTCAGGCAAGACTTCTTCTTTAGTTGCTTGAAACCTTCGTGGCTTGACATCTTCTTCAAACAAGAGTTATGACATCATCATTTGGAACTAGGCATCTCAAAAATATTTTCCATCTTGGTTAGTTCTGTATTGACATCAACAATAACCTAGATTAAAATTTGTTCTATAGATATAGAAACTTTACTAGAGAAATTACCAAATGGAATCATGGAATAAAAACCAGAATCAATTAGGACCTTAATGTTTAAACTGAAGCCTTGGTGGTATGAAAAAAGAAGTGTTTAAACACTAAGTAGAGTTCAAGAATGAGATGATATGCCCATATTTGTTATTTTTCCTTTAAAATAAAGAAGACCAATATGTTCATAACAATGAAACATTAAAATAGAGTTAAATATAACCCAGTTAAGAAAAAGGAAACAAAAAGTGCCCTAAGTATGATTGGAAAAAAAACATATGATACAATAATTAACATAACTGATGCGACACCACAATATATTGTATATTTCATAAATAAATTTTTCAACTATTCATTTACAAAATAATATGACAAGAAGTTTTCCTAGATTTATTATAAAAAAACATGTCCTCTATTGCAGGTGATCCAGGGGATCAGTAAAGTGCTCAAAATTCAAAGTGTTCAAAAATATACTAAATCAGTGTCAAAACATAGATCTCACCAACCTAAATCTAGCAACTTGAATCACTCAAAACTGATATTGTATGCTCTTGATATCACATTCTGATCATTTTCCCAAACAAGTAAAATTTTGCAGGTTCGATGTAGGACTGCTGACTGGACAAGTTGATTGTACCTCATAGGCCAATGGTAGGCTTCCAAGTGGCATCACCTAATTGTTCCAAATTGGCAAGATATGGCTGGTTAGTTGAATTTTTCATGGCCCAATGATTGGGTGTCACGTGGCCCAATCACAGGTCGCCACATGGCACCCTGGGTGTTGGCTTGATGGGCCCTGACTTAGGTTCAGCATTAAATAGCCAAGCAAATGCCCACACTACTGGCCCTTTCAACATCAATCTACGGAGCGTGGACAGAGGTCTCACCCGAAGCAGTATGGGGGGATGTAGGAACCAAGTTTCTGCACCGTGAGATGGTTGTGATGTCGGTTATATGCCCTAAATCTTCCTTTGCATAGACTGATAAGCCCTTTAGGGCTTATCAACGTATTTCTCTTATTTTTCCTTGAAGCCTCAGTGAAAGTCTCTGATCATCCTTTGCAAACCCCAAATAGATATATCAGGCACTTACACACCTCTGTAATTACTCTTACTTCTGTATTTACTCAGATTCATTTAAGTATTGGTTAACTTTAACATGCATTATAGTTATCTTTGCGTAAACAGATATTCTTACTTGCATTCATATGACAAAGTAAAATACATAGATTCGTGCATCAATATAACATTAATTCACAACCCTCGTATTCAACATAACTTAATCACAACATTCATAACATAAGTAAAATAACGAATACACAGATAATTCTAGAATACTTCTCTTTACTGATAATCTAGATTTCCAATATAGACTCTAACTACCCTGCACACGCAGCTGTAGGTTCCGTGCACTTAGCTGTGAACTTCTACCCTAGGCCTCTGTGCACTCAGTTGTAGAGCCTCTTCCTATGGTAAGACTCTTCGCTCTTAGCTCTCATAGACCCATAAACTTACTCAGAACTCTACCAAAAACTTGTGAACTGCCTTAGACTCTTCAAAGACTCCCTTTTGATACAATCCCATGGTCTGCGGACCAAGGGCAGATCTCATCAAGCTGACACAAACTATCTAAACTAAGGGCAGAAACCCTTTTTGAATGCTTACATATTTGTGTTCTATGGCCGCAAGATGCAAAGACTTTACATTCTTTACACAAAACTTGGGCCTTTAGCCACAAAACTTGGGCTTTTAACCCCAAAATTGACCCTAGGGGACCCATTCCCAACAAGCCCCAACACAAATCTGGTGACTCACCCCTGAGTCACTCTATTGGTGCAGAGATCTTCTCACGAAGACATCCCATCTCCACTTGCACCACTGCGACTTTGGCGGTTCACTATCTTGCTGCCTGCTTCACCTGCTCGACCAGTTGCTCTGCACTGCATACCTGTATTTTCTTCTATGTCATGTGTAGACTGGCCTATTTCCCTTCAACGGAGGCAGTGAGCACATAGGCCTCCTCTATCCAAAACCCCAATCTGGCCTTGAGTATTGTCCTTGCGCTGAGTTGCATCCACCTATTCTTTCAACACCTTTGCTTCCTACAGCTTCGCTAACCTTTGTGTAATGGCGATGGTGTGCGCCATCGCTTTAACCTCATCATATCTCTGTTGCAACTCCCGTGTCTCCGCCTCCATTCTCTGCATAGTTGGATCCCTCGTGTTATCACTCAAAACCATAGTTCACCTATGGCCAAAGATTCATATATAAAAAAA
>APFE031546962.1:0-18115 GCA_000404065.3 Pinus taeda
TGCCAACTCTGCTCAGACTCTGACGCTCCTAGCCACTACAACTCTCTCTGACACTCCTCGGCATCATCCAACACTAACCCATATTGCTACCTCTGATATGGGCTCATGTAGCAAGGAATTGATCCAAGAGGTGGGCTCCTCAAGGATCCTCCCCATCTATAGATCTTTCGAACTACAACTCCAAATCATCCCACCTCCCTCCTAGAGGTATCTCGACTGTCATGGCGAACGCCTGCTCCTTGTTCTTCACAGGCGCAACCTTTAGATCGTGCTTCTCATCTTTGTCCTTCTTCCTGAGAGGACTTTGAGTTGCGTAGTGACCCATCTCACCACACCTAAATCAATTGATCTTCGAGACGCCCTTCTTACGTCTTTGCTGCTTTTGCTATCCCTTCGATGCAAGGGTTGCATTATCCTCCTCTTCCTTAGGCTTCGACCCACTACTGCTGCTTCTGTCAAGCTTGCAATTGACCAAATCTCTTCTCAGCTCCTCTTGTTTGAGATTTGCCCACTTCTCATCCTAATTTGGCAAAGCCGCCCTGCCCAGGATACTCTTGACAAAGACTTGCCACTCATCTAAGACAAAATTGAGGGCCAGTCTCACCAACTCTGAGTCTTGAGGTGTAGACCCCACAACAGATAACTCATCATAGGTCTCCTGAAGCTTCGTGAGAAATGGATCCAAACGCTCCCTCTTCTGCATCTGAGAAAATCTCAGCTTTTGTTGAAGGTACATCTTCTGTTGCTCTGAAGATCCCTGATATAACGTAGACAATGCATCCCACATCTCTTTAGCAATCTCTCTGCTAGCGATGTGACAGACCACATGATCCTTCAGGTATTATAAATACAAAAGGTCTTTACCATGGTATTGAGCCCAACAACGGATATTTGATCCCATCAAAGAATACCATTGACATTAGTGTGGTTTTGACTAATGGTATTGGACAAGGCCTAAGCTATATAAGGAGATGAAAATCAAAATACCTTTGTGTGCAAGTAATGAATATTTCATGAATAGTTACATCTGAAGCAAGTGTGCATGTAATGGACTATTAATGATTTGTTTGATCTGAAACTATGTATGCACCCAGGAATTTGATGATGGATCAAATCCAATAGATCTGAAATGACTATATTGATAATGGATTGAATTGATCTGTAATATTTATGTCTGATGCATGTTTTTATTATGTATGTCAAGAGATGGGTTTGTTTTGAAGGTCTGATGTGTAGCGAAGTTATAAGTCAATAATTGCATATATGTATGCGGGTTCGATAAGTTGAAAGGCGCGTACATACCTGAGTTTAATGTTGGTAAGTCGCGTATCGATTCAGATCTGTACACGGGTTTGATTCCTGAAAAGCATGTATACACACAGAAATATTTTGAGGAAAGTGCGTATATATGCTAGAGTTTTATTGAATAAGATGTCTAATCAGTCTTGTTATGTTTATGTTGTCTATCAATGAAGTCTTACTTTATGATCTCGGCTTAATAGTGATGTTTTAAGATGAATTGATTGAGGATTGGTATGTTGAAGAGTGATTATGCTACTAGTTGTATGTAATTGAAGATCAGTGATGGTTCTGTGATTATTTCAGAATGATTCAGTAGTTCTGTGTGTGACTCAGTGTTTATTTCAATATGACAGTCATTCAATTTCAGGGTTCATTGTTTTGAGATTTGTACGTGAGTATGCTTCATGGAAAGCGTGTACATATGTGAATATTGCTTAAGAACAATAGCTTACATATTTTGATATATGGTTTATGAGGGTTTGTAGTGACAGACTCTGGTTTCTGTAATGAACAATATGTTGATTGGTATTATGGTTACAATGATATGACTGCTTTGGTTGTTTGAGAATAAGTTGATTGATTTGGGTCTCATTTGGTTCAATGATTTGTTGATTCAGTTGGTTCAATGATTGAGTGATTTGTTGTAGTGATCAGTTTCAATTTTGATTTTTTCTATTGGGCTTAAATTATGGTAGTGGGTCCAGTTTGAAAATTTGATGAAAAGTGGCTTACAAGTTGTGATGTTTTGTAACAGGTGCATCCAGTGTGAAAATTTATGAAACGTGGTCCACGGTGGTGCTGAGGGTTGGAGCCTTCAATGAGGATTCGAAACTTCCTTCCAGTGTTAATTGGTAAATTAGATCAGGGGGTAGGAGCTCCTTTCAGGTGGGTGCCGGTAAACGAGATCAGAGGGTTGGAGCTCCCTTCCAGTGGGTGCTGGAGAACGAGAGAAGGTTGTAGCCTTCTGCAGGTGAGCGCCTACGTGCTAGTATGATTCTACGTTAGTACAATATTTAAAGATGTTTTCTTTATAATAAAATATAAAGACAGAGACGACAACAGCGGTGGTTTTTTCCCACATTGGGTTTCCACCTAAAAATCCTGGTGTTCATGTGTGTTGATGTGTTGCTTATATGTGATGGTTTATTATGTTCTTATTGCACATGGTTATTGTTTAATTAATGCCTATTGAAGTATTGATACATTGGTTTAAGTTAAACAAGTGATGCATTAACTGAAAAGTAAGTTAACTTAATGTATGCTAGGTGTCTGCATAACAGTCGCGTACATACGCAAATTTCTTTCAATAAAGTTGTGTACAGAAATATGAGTAAGAAAAGAAAAGTTTAAGTGAGTTCTAAATATTGGTTCACATCCCCATCCCTCCCATCTCAATATTTTTCCCAACAATTGGTATCAGAGCAAGTTCTTCGAAAGAAGCTTGATCGCTTGGAGGAAGATTCATCAAGATGAGCAATCAAAAGGGGACAACATCTATTTGGCCACCATTGTTCAACGGAACCAATCTAGTTTTCTGGAAGGTAAGGACAAGATTTTACTTATAGTCACTTGGAGCATATGTGTGGGGAATCGTTGGATGAGGCTATCAATATCCATCCTCCATTCTCACAGATGAAGCAGAAAAGAAGAAATATGAGACGAATGCAAAGGTTGTGAATGCTCTGTTAGGAAGCTTGACATAATCAGAATTTGTCAAAGTCGTGTAGTTGAATACGATGAAGGCTATATAAACTATGAAGGCGACACCAAGGTAAAAAGTGTCAAACTTCAAACCCTTAGAATTCAATATGAAACTCTCAGAATGCACAATGATGAAAGTATCGCAAGTTTATTTCTTAAGGTAGATGAGATTGTGAATTCTATGAGAAATTTTGGTGAAGAAATAAAAGAATCATCATTGGTTGAAAAAATATTAAGGTCTCTAACTCCTAAATCCGATTCAAAAGTTTATGCCATAGAAGAAATGCAGGACTTGAAGAATCTTACTATTGTACAACTTCATGGGATTCTAACAGCCTATGAAATGAGAAAAGTGGGTCCCTCAGATATTAGAGAAGCTGCATTCAAAGCTACTACAAAAGGGAAAGAAAAGTAAGAATCAGGTTATGTATTAGAAGAAGAAGAGGCAAATTTCGTAAAGAAACTCCAAGTGGGTACTAGAAGATTTAAAGGTAAGTTTCCCTTCAAATGTTTTGCTTGTGGTAGAATTGGCCATTATGCTGCTAAATGTCCCTATAGAGAAAATGATGAGAAAGGGAAAGTAGTTGCAAAAATAAATAGGAGAAGGTTTGAAAACAAGAGAATATTTTATGCACTTGAAGATAGTGATGATCTTTAAAATGGTGAAGAAGGTGAGTCTGATCAAGAATGTCAATTACTTATGGCATTGGAAGATAGAAGTTGTCATGAGTCTGATGCCCTAGAAGAAAAGGATATTTTTATTGAAAACTTTGACAGTGATATATCAGATGCAGTGACATTTACAAATGTCGGCAAATATTCAATTTTGGGAGCACCCTGCTTTCTATTGATCAAGAATGAAGAAGACAGTGACAAATAATTATCAGGTTTGGGATTTTGTTCTAACTGTGACCCATTTCCTTGCCTATGCAATAAGGATCGTGATGATGATAATGAAGCAGCTGAACTTGCACTCATGGGTAAAAGTGAAAGTAAGCACTCTAAAGAACAGTCAGATTAAAAAATGATGCCTCTAGAAGCTGAAGATCAAGGCATGTCAGAAACAATGATCAATGCAGGTGTGTTTATGCTAAGCAACGATAACTATCATTAATGGAAAGAAAAGATGAAATCTAATCTAATCTAATCTAATTCATAGAATGGATTAGAGGAGGGGCTCAGATCCCATCTTTGGTCTCCCACATCTAGAGCAATTTATCAAAAAATAAATTATGGTTGATTGGGAATCTATAATGGGAGGTTGGATCTGATTCTCGGGTCGAGATTGGTTTGGACCCCACCAAAGGTTTCAATGGTGATTATATTCTCCCTGCTGCGACAATCAAGGATATCAACAACTTGGGCATTTATTTTTTAAATTAAATTTATGTTTCTATTGGATCCATCACTGTTGTTCCTTCTTAGTCACGCTCAAAGGAACTTGGTATTTATGATGAGATGGTTAGTGACTAGGACTGGTATCATCATAACCTAGCAATGATGGGTATTACCTTGTCTGAGAGTGAAGAAACTCTCACGTAGAATGGTAAAACAATATCTGGTCAGATTTCGGTACATGATGCCTACAATTATATCTTGTCGGCTAAATCATCTGATGCGGCTCCCTACTGGTTTAGTAAGATTTGGGCATGGAATATCTCTCTCAAACTGGTTTGTTTTGGCTGGTTGGCATGGAGAAATAAAATATTAACATGGGATAATCTTTGCAAGAGAAGTTTTCTCGGGCTTGGTAAATGTGCGATGTGCAAAAAAGAGATGGGAAATGCCAGACATCTCTTTCTCATTTGTCGTTTTGCAATTTCCAATTGGAATGGAGTTCTGAAGATCCTAAATATATTTGCCCAATGGAACTCCAAATCTATTGAAGATTGTTTAGCTAAATGGACTTCAAATTACAAGGTATATCGTTGTCTTACCTTTTACATCTAATGGGGAATTTGGAGATGTAGAAACCCATACATTTTTGAGGATTTTGTTGTGGACATTCATGAGTCTTGTGGGAAGACTATTTTTTCTTCTTCTTCTGAAATTGGTATGGTTACCAACAAGGCTACACAGAGAAATATCAAACAAGTGGATGTCTTGAAAAGAATCCCTATTGGTTTTTTCGATGAGGCAGTCTGCAATAATGCTTGTGGACGTGGGGCATACATTGTATTTAAGTCAAGTTCTTATTTCCATTTCATTTGGAATTGTGGGGAGGGTACTAATACCTGTGCTAAGATCGTTGCTTTATGGGGGGTATTGTTTTGTGCTAAATGGATTTCAATTGAGTCTATTGATATCTTTGGAGACCCCAAGGTGGTTATAGATTGGATGTTGAAAAGGTCTTCTCTGGAGCCTCATATGCACATCAATTGGATGAATCACATTAATATGTTGACTGACAAATTCCAAAGGTTGACTTTCACTCACATTTATAGGGAGTAGAACGAGGTTGCAAACACATTATCAAAGGATGGATGCATAAAATCCCAGGAGAAATCCACTACTTTGAGTTCTACAATGACTCTCTACTTAGATTAGGGAAGATAGACACCATGTAGTTTCTCTGATATGCAAGCCACATTGATATTTTTTTGTGCACAAATTTGTTTTTTGCAACATAGATGACTCTATAAGTAATATGTATTAAGCATTTTAATATATTAATTTTTGTTTCCTTATGTGTTTGGATATACATTGACACTTATTTTGGATGGTGCAATCTAGGATAAAATCCATGGGTTTTCTTATTGAAATTTGGAGCATAAAAGTAATCAAGCAACAATATATTAGTGACATTTGTACTCATGTAAACATCCTTCTATTAATAGAAATCATGTTTGTTTTTTTTTTTTTTTGTCTTTTGAGAAAAAGGAATATTTTATATTGTTTTGAAGTTCCCAAAATTTAGATAGCTTAACGCTTGTATATCACACATATGATATACCATATCACACCAAGATTATTCTAATGGTTACTTCTTGTAGCGAGTCATGAATTTGGCGTTGTAGGTCATCTATGCTATTTATACAAATATAATAATTAATGTGACTTGATCACCACGATGAGCCACACATTTTCTGAACAAATCTCAATTTGCAAGAAGGGAAATCTTGCATTTTATCCAGTTATATGTTCCTCAAGTATTCATAATCCAAGGGTGATCTCAACGACATCTTCTACTTATCACACAGACGCCCATTTAATGAGGTATGCACTGACATTGAGGATACCGAGATCACATTAAAATGTTCTACGTCAGGGATTTTACAAATATTTTTCTACATATGGGGATTTTATAAAGATTTTCATTGTTCAATTAAGAACTAATTTGTATTAAATTCCATGTGAAAGAGGAAGGTGGAAAAGACCTAAAGAAGTTTGGGAATAACAAATATGTATTTTTTGCACTTTTGAGACAGTGGAATCAGAAAAAACATTTCATTTTGGAATGTGATGTTTTCAGAGACATTGAAGATAGTTATGGAAATATGTTAGCATCGGTCCCTTGGCATTGTCTTTTCAGTAAAGGCATTGTTAAAAAGTTCATCCTACTCATCATCAATTTGAATAAGAAAATGACTGAATTGAAAAAGCTAAAAACAAAGAAACCTATGATCCTATAGACTATTTTTAGTGTCATGAATATTCCGAGGTTCATTGAAGTAGCAAACGGATGCGAGGAAAAATCACTAATCCCATAAGCATGTGCAGATAAAGTTGCACGTGGAGATTTCATATGGTTCACAACTTCGCTTAGGAGAGCAATTGTGCTCTTCCGTTATGTAAACGGTGAGTAGCTACCAGAGATGCAAGTTGATGATAGTGAAACTGCTTGCTCGGGTGCTTCTTTGTCACTGCAGTAAAGGCAGAGGCATAAAAGGAAAGTATAATAAAAATAAATGAGAAGCAACAGTTATACCTTTACCATCAGCTAAGGGATTCGTAGAGGATGCAAGTGGGTTGCATGCAAGCCGTCAAATTTGTATATTATGTTTTATTATTTCAAATTTGTTTATTATATGTTATTCGAAGGTGCAATCCAACACTTTCGCATCGTGTATCTCTAATGCCTCACCTATTTTCCGTCTGCTCTTTTAAGCATTTAGCAGAGCGTGGTGTCCACTTTTTTCCACCACTTATCTTCAATGAAGGCATGAGTGAAAGAAATAAAACATGGATGAAACAAAACTACATATGGATGCAAAAATGGAATATCTACCTCAATGCATATCCCATAAATAATAAGGAGCTAAATAAATTTTTTAGGGAGAAGTTTCGTAAAGGGGTATGGGGAAAAGAGTTGCGTAGAAAGAAGTACTACATTGAGGAATTCAACCCTATGTGTGATCTACAACAAAAAGAGTTCATTGGAGCTAGCAATCCATGGAGGGCAAAGGTTCTTATTGCTCAATTAAGAACCAACTTGCATCAACTTCGATGTGAAACAAGACGGTGGAAAAGGAACAAAGAAGCTTGGGAAGAACAAGTGTGTTCATTTTGCACATATGGGTAGTAAAAAACATTTCATTTGGGAATGTGATGCATTCAAAGACATCAGAGAAATTTATGGGAATATGATAGCACCAGTTTCTTGGCGTTGTCTTTTCAGCGAGGGGATTGTTGGAAAGTTGGGCCAGCCCATCATCAATTTGAACAAGAAAATGATTAAATTGCAAAAGATGAAAAGCAGGGAACTAATAGTGCCATAAACTATTTTTAGTCTCGTGGATGTTAAAATATCATTTCATTTCATCAATTAATTAAGCCTTCACCATGCCACTTCACAATTGTAGGCATTTCCAGCTCCCTGGAGCGTGTTTATGTATGGATGGATTTGGGCAGTGTTCTATTATTATTCCCTACCACAATAGGGTAATAACGCATTCAAAATGCATTGATGTCGACATTAAATTTAAATTGACCAAAAATTAAATGACGTTATCTAATGTTTACATTTGAGAAAATTTTAATTTTTTTTTTTAAATCTATTTTTTCTACGTTCTGATTGGTTAAATTGTTTGGGGTCTTATTTTGTAATGATAATATGGTCGTCGTTCTCACGCTTCGGTACTCTTCGAGGATTGAAAGTTCAGACAATTTTGTATTCTAGGAAAAGATTATGGGTCAAGGAATTCTTCGTACCTTTAATGAAGCGCGTAGGGTTGAGCTAAGGTTGTACTTTGCTACCGATGAAGATTTTACATTGTACCAACTAAGAACCACTGCAATTAACTGCACCAGCCAAAACCAAACAAATAAGGCCTCCAGATTATTTATGGAATGGAACATAGAGCAATGCAAAGCGAAGCCATACATAGGCTGAAGAAGGCTTGCCAAAGATGAATTTATGAGGAAAGGGAGAAAAAAAATTAGAATTGATAGAAAAGCAAGAAAAACAGTGTTGATTTCGAAGAACAAAACCTTGAATGCTGAAAAACACGGATAATCAAATCTACTTCTTCAGAGTGGGAAAACCTATTGCCAAACTAACAATGAGCTTGTTAAAGTGACCTTTACCTTATTATATCTATCTATTTTTTAAAATTTAAATTTAAATTATTTTAAATAACCTAAATCAGCTTAATTACTCTTCAAACTTACCACAGGGCACAAATTAAAACAGACATGAATTTAAAAGGCAAGAAGAACTCAATGTATCATCTCCCCTGCCATACCCATTTAATTTTGAAAGCTTAAGGTTAATTTTATATAACCTAAATCCAATACACCTCCCCTTTCCAATAACAATACCAAATGAAACAGACATGAATTTAAAAGCTAAGAAAATATGGACGAACACTAACAACCTCGACTATGGCAACCTATGACTTACATACTGTACTCACAAATTTCACCAAGAATAATAAATATTGTGTGTGTTAGCGCTTGAAATTTCACCTCAGGCTAAGACAGGTAAACCTCAAGGCTACATCAAACCATTTAGCCTCGTAGCTAGCCCTACGGGGCAGGAGAAGGCTCTCTCCGGTCTATCTTGTGAAATCTCCAATAGATGAGAAGACCAATAAGGTAACACTGATATTAGGCTAGTAAACTGATCAAAGAGTTTGATTTAATAAAATGATGGGGTTTTTCTGGGCTGCATGGGCAAAGTCATAGCTTGAGCAGAGAAAGATAATGAATAACACAGATTATCGACTGAGGCAAGGTAGGCAAGAAATTTAACATCAAATTGAGACTAAATGGGATGGCAAGAATGGTGAGGAGCTAAGGAGGGCAAACAATTACTTTGAATCCTCCTTAAACAGTAGAAAACATTGAACATGAACAAACTTATAGGTAGAGCATATAATACTATGAATTCTACCTAAACACTTCATTTGTTCACTCAGAAATGATTATGAAGTGAAATGAAACATAACAGATTACATATGAAACAGAAGAAAAACTTATGCTAACTTTCATACCACAGGAATCTCAGAAGTCAGAGCTGTGTAATTTCATTAAAAATATATGTCTATGACTGTACAATAGAAGCTCTCTTTTTCTCCACCAGCTCTCAGCACTCAGAACTCTCCCCCCCTTCTTCTTACACTAAGAGTTTACAATAAAAATAATACTATCTGTAGGAAACAGATCGACCCAAAACAGGGGCGCTGTTTGAACTGACATTACAAAAATTAGAAAAGAGAACAACCTTCTCCTTGAAATTCTCTAATGACTAACCCAAAAAGACTAAGAACTGAAGCGCAGATCTCCACAGGATCAGGACTGAAGTCTTAAATCGAGTCTCATTCTTTGGTTGTGTTACATTTGTCATTTTAATAAAACAACTTTAAACTAAAATCATGTCCTTTCAGCTCATGGTGACAACTGTACTGAGCACGGTTGCATTCAACGTTTAATTTAAATTTATTTGCAAGAACGACCCAATAGGTAGAGCCACTCATCGAACTCCAACACGTCCAACGCATCAACAATAACTCACAATCCGCCTTCTAAGAGCCACATCGCCCGTAATCCCACAAAATCTCCAAAGGATCCCAACAATCGTTGGCAAAAATCAAAGAACAAAGTCATGTACAGAGTATCAGAGCCTTTCAACGGACTGCACAGTAATTTTCTTTCCAGAATACATGACCATTACGCTTTTGGTAGAGTAATACCAGCTGTCTGCAACACAATTGGTCGTGATCCATCCCCATAAAGAACTGGAAAGCCAAGATTTCGAGCAATCTTTCTAACGATCTGAGTCAAATGCTACATAAGGCATGCTAGACAGATCTCCATCTAAAGCAACAACTAAAGGAGTAGACGAAAAGTTGGCAAGAACCTGACTCATTTGGAATTTTAATAAAACCAAGAATGACAACTAGTTCACTGACATTGAAATTTCTTACTTCTGTGCTTTTTCATTTGTCTCAAACGTTGAATCAATTGCCTCAGCAGCTTTGCGCCCAACGTCATTGAGAAAGGGGGTTAAGGCTATAGACAAAATAACAACTGTAATGAGTAGCCTATTCAACTTAAGTGGCAGGACTCCAAGCCTATTTGCCGACAAAACATTGAAAGCCCCTCAAAAATTCCTTCCGGGATGAAGATCTGGAAAATAGATAGGCCAAAATTGGTCTTCATTAGACAGAAAGTTACAATTGATATGTAATCAAGGATGAATTACCCACTGCATTGGTTCACGAGTGTGGTTCAGAATAAAACTTGAGCATATCATCATGAAATATGAGAACTCATTTCCTTGGCTTATAAAACCAAGACATGAAATCTCCAAAGCCAACCGTCCAAGTCCAGCCCCGGGAACCAAGCAACTAGGTGATCTTTCCCTCGAATGATTACTAAATTGCCATTGAAGTTCTTCAAGAATTGGTTTGCAGCACTGATTACGTTCTGCCTCTCTCTCCGGAGCCCAATCTCGAACTATATTTCTTATAATGCACTAGACCTTATCAACGTCAGTAAGAGAGACATGAAGTTGAAATGTCGGATCCTTCCAATCAAATCCCATACAATTTATCTCTCCATTTGATGTCGGGTCTGAAGGATATGTTGAGTGATCATTAAAAATTTCTTTTATTGTCCGTCTTTGAAATGAAAAGGTATTCAAACAACGTTGCTCCTGTAGCACAACTTCTAATGCAATGCCAGTCAACATTTGCCTCTCTTTGACTCACTCCAAATTCGTCATATTCAATGGGCAAAAGAAAATACATATTAGAGCTAACCCATAGGTTTTTCATTTCCATAAATTTTAAAACATTTTTACCCATAATCCTCGATCCTTCTGATTGTCTATCTCGACATAAGAGCTTAGCAAACACTCCATTGAAGAGTGTTTCCTAAAAAACTTTGCATCTTTCAGCTGAAGTGCTTTTGCGCGTGGAGAATGTTAGATCAGTGCATCCACCAAACAATAAGCTTGTGGAGGCATTTTCAAGAATCTCTAAAGTCACCTATTACAGCAAGATCTCACTTGTGTATCCTCGGGCCATATTAGAACATAGGAACAAACTAGAAAGTGGATGACCCTAGCAGCATATCTTCTAGTTCTTTGAAGTCACGATATACAGGTTCAGTATGCCCTTGTGACAGTGCCAATCTACGAACCTTTGTCATATACCTGGTTGCTGCACTTATGATCTTGTCTTTTATTCCTTGATTAATAGAAGCAGTTTGCTCAGATGTTAACACCCCTCCGAGAATAAGAGAAGCACCAGTGGCACTTGTGCCCATTCTCTATGCAAGGGCTGAAAGTGTTCGCTCACGAAGAACTGTTAATACTGATCGAAGAAGTCGCAACCAAAGTGTTGGTGATGGCAAGATCGCTCCACTAGATAATAAGTGTTCATATGCATGATGTACTAGAGTAGGGAGTCGGAAATAATTAGGCATAGGCACATCCTCCATTTAACAACTGGTCCCAACACCACCAAAAGTTTACCAGAAACTTTTCCTGAGATATTTCGAATCTTTCCTTTAGTTCCAGCAACATGGATAACCTTGAGCTGTGATAAAGAATCCTCTAACTCTAGCATCTTCAAATATTCAAACATGATAAGAAATTCATTGGCTATATTGGTGTTGTTAGATTAAATTACATCTATGGTTGCCTCATACGATAAAGACAGAGACTCTGAATTTTTTTTTTTTTTTTTTTTTTTTTTTTTTTTTTCAGCTACTAAAACTGCACCAGCATGTTTGTTTTCTTCAAACTGTTATATTAGCAAACCATAAATGAATTCGAAGCAGATTGTTGAGTGGAGCTAGAAATGCAGGCTTGTTGGGCTCTTGCTAGCCACCAATTTGGCTTCTTTCTATAGTAATGCATGGTCTAGTCCTTGCTCATCAGTTGTGGAGAATGTAAATCCATTTCTAACTTTTGCAGGGATTGTCTCACCATCCACATCAAAAACATTGTCATTTGAAGAACTATAGAGCTTTGGAACATCATGACAAATTACATATTAATGATTTCTTCTTCAAAACAGGGTTTTGAAGAAGAATCAATCTCACATTTGACTTGACAAGACAAAGTCTAATAGTGTGTAGGGTTGAGGTTGAGGTTGTACCTACTAGCAGTGAAGACTTAACGAAAACCACTGCAACTAGCCAATTTCACCATGAGTCATAAAAGTTGTGGGTTGTCTGTCTCTGTCTTCCAAATCACCACCTCCATTAGTTGCAAACCAATCAAACACCGCCTTAGAAGGATGAAGGTTCAGTATATGATGGAACATATAGCAATGCAAAGCCCACAATGAAGCCATCCATGCAAAAACGCTTCTAAGAGATGAAAGTATGGACAAATGGGGAAATAATAAGAAAAAACAGAGACCATTTTAAAGTTGGGGTTACCTTGAATGTTTACAATGTGAAATGTGTGTTGCCATGAATCAATAGCACTTGCTTTGCATGGTGGCCAGATGTTCAATATAGTTTCCATATGGATGTAGTATTTTAACAAAAACATTGGTGTGGACTTTCATGTTCCATTCACTGCCTGTGGAAAATTGTCTGATAAAAAAATTGGTCCATTGAATATCGCAAATTAAAAAATCGTGTCAATTGAAATGACGAGACACCAACTTTCCTCTTTTCACAGTTTTGAGAGATATCGAAGTAATCATAAAATTTATAATTTTATTTTCAGCGTAATTTTTCAAACATATGTTATAAATTGGTTACAATATTTTTTAATATTATAGATTAAAATTGAAATTTATCATAATTTGTCATTTATTTTTTACTTTTAAAACTTGTGTAAAGAAGCAAAAATCCATTTTTAAGGATTGAAAACTAAATCTTCATAAAAATTGATGAATAATGCGAGTGAAAATTGGATGGAATAGTTTCTTAATTCATTAAATACTCAAGTTCAAGGCTTCCTGTATGCAAGAAATATATTGAAGTAACCGAAGCATAGACCAGTCATCAAGGTGTTTCCTTTAACCATAAAAACCTTTAGTGCACATAATATCATGATATAGTAGAAAGGCGCTATGCCTGACAACAATATGTATAAAACAAGAACTATGGATATGCACATTATAAGCCATTTGTCAACTTAGTATAAATAATCAATAAAAAAAGAATTGAATAGAGCGCAGAAGACATTAATACATGCATCCATTTTGTTGAAACAAGTCCTCACAATCACAAATTGGTTACACTTCAAGAGTTGACAAATGAGTTAATTGACGAAACCAAAGTATGTAGAGTGTCGCTTAGTCGAGGTCATTTTCTCCCAAAGGGGTTAACTTCAAGCATTCAACAACTCTCCAGGCGGTGGACTAAAGCGCAAAATGCTTCTTATCTTGAGAAGGAAACCTAGATAGGGCCAATCCCCCAAGGTAGGAGGGGACATAGGGGGAGGACGAAATATCTAATGTATGTATATTTTAGTCATTTTTCCATAAAAAATGGATGAAATGAAGGTAGTCTAGACTCAAATTTGATCAAAATTACACAGAATTATCAAATTTATCACAATTAAATGGTCAAATTGAATATTTTCCCATATGACTGAAGATGTTTTCCCAATAAACCCAAAAAGAGTTGGGAAACAGCTATCCCGCCATTGTTGTAGGCTTTAATAGAAATTTTCCACAAATAATAGGATTTTTCCATAAATTGATAGGCCTTTTTAGAAGCTTTTTAAAAAAATAGACATAATGCGCCCATAACCCGTAGAAGTCAATGGCCAATCAGAAAATTGACTGTATGGTCGAATCTCTAAATACCCAACCCACACCCAAGCAGGAGATACTTCCTCAACCTTCTGGTCAAGCATGCTCCTTGTATGGAATACTGAAAAGCATAACAACAAATATACAAAAGGGAATCCACATGTTAATAACAAGCGGGTGCAAACTTAGACCCAAACCTAGACCCTAGAAGCTTGTTCTAGCATTCTGGTCTATTATATAATAATATGTATTTGACGAAATAACAGAATGATATACTTTTCTAGCCATCTTTCTTTGTTTCTTTTTTTTTAACACATGGTGAATCGGTAACTATCAGGCCTAATCCAGGGGAGACCCGGGATCAAACCTCATAGCTGCCACTATAACACCAAGAGTATAACCAACCACCTGTAAGTCGGGTATACTAAGATCTTATGATTTTAGCAAGAGCAGACTCATCGGGAGGGGAGTCCGCCCCTCTAGCCGCCACCATAACAGGTCACTGTACTCAATGAGATTTGAACTTCGGTCTGCCGGGCTTCGCCCGAATGACTTACCGTCAAACCACAACTTTCTTTGTTATTTGAATGAGCAACTTCCGCACAAGGAAGAGCACTTAGATCTTTCAGGGACAAAGCAGCGTGATAACCCAAAAGAAAAGGAAGATCAAGCAAATGTCACACCAAAATTTTAAAATTTTGCACCTACACCTTACGTGAACCTAGGTCTGCATCAACACACCTAGTGTTTGTAGGATGTGTGTATAAGTTTCTGAATATAAAAATAATTGCAACCTAGGAAAACAATGTTTAAACTAGTGAAAAATCATAATTTTGTAAAAACTTTGTCACAAAATTTGAAAAAATATATATATTTAATTGTTCCATTGACACCTTGTAGCATGAAATTATCCTGCTTATCCATTGACACTTAGGTGTGTTTACATCTCCATTTACCATCTTAGAGCTATAGGGTTTTATCTTTAGCTTTCACCTTTTTTCTCTGGCTTCCTAAGCCCGATTGTTGTCCTTATTAAATATAAATTTATATATCAAATATGATAAAATATATATTAACATAATGAAATCTATCATTAAATTTATAATAAAATTTTCATTTCAATTTGGGAAAAAATTATTTCTATTAAATATAAATTTTTTGTTCCTATTATATATTTTATATTTAAAGTAATAGTAAATTAACCTCCTTTTTGTAGGCTAGGGGCGGACCTCTCCGATTTACATTGTCCATTAAGACCCCTCAACGGGAAGGTAGCCCAAGATTTGAACCAAGACCTTCCGGTTTTGGTGTAACTTCATTCCATGGCCATTGCCCGCTTGAGCTACCCCATGTGGACAATAATATTAAATAAACTTAATATTAAAAAATAAAATAACATAGTTTGTTTTTCAAAACCGGCATTCATTTAATTTCTATATTATTATATGTTCTTAATATTATAATAATATTTCTATAATAAAATTATTTTTTATTCCTACTTTATAGATTATTATATTGTATAACAATTAAATTAAAATAATCAAAACAAAAATATTAAAATTTTATTAATATAAATAATTAAATCTAAATAATATATTAAAATTAATATTTATTTTTAATTTATTAATAATTAAAAATAACAAAAATAAAACTTTAATTAATTTCGTATATATATTAGCATTTTTATTTACAATAAAAATAATTCACTACAACCTATAAAATTATCATTTTGTTTAAATTATTTTTAACGTTTTATATATATTAATATGGTGTTATATGATTTATTTATTTATTTATTTTTTAAAAGAAAATCCGGTTGAGAAATTCAATGGATGTTTCTCTATTTATGGATAGCATTTCTAAAGAAATTTATTAATGTATATGAATGGACTTGACCAAAAAAATTTACAGCTTTTCCATCGTTTAACATTACAAATTAGTTTTAGTTTTTATTTTTTCATAGTATGTAAACTTATTTATTTTAAATGTAATTGGTTCAACTGTTATTTTGAAATGATCACATTTGTATAGGTTAGTTCACCATATTTTAATGATGTGTACATTGTGACTTTGATGTCAACCAAACATAAACACAAGTACATAAATTCATGATTTAGCATTTGAATGGTTCACCCCTATTATAGATTGATGAATGAAGGCAATATGGTCTTGCCTTCAAATCTATATGCCCACCTCCAGAAAGGTTGGATTTGGTGTCGTAGAGTTACTAGATGCAGATATATTTGTGATGTTTATTTTTAGCATATTCAAATGTATTTGTGCAATTGTAATATTGTATAAAAATATAAATTGATGAGAGAGAGTATATTTTTTTTTCTTTGCAGTTATAGTTGCCAAAATTCCAATGCAAGATAACATTGAGACTTTTAAGTTAAGTATTAATCTTATCCACCTCACACATTTATCTTCTTGTTATTGTTGGCTATTTTTTAGCTATTATAAACATGATTGATGTGTTATAAATTTCTAAATAATAAACAATAATTTTTTTACATTTCAAAATTCAATAATTAAACTGAGTGACACGGAAAGCTAGCTATATAACTTTGTTTTAAGAGAAAAAACTTATTTATACTAATATAACAACACAACACGCTTATTCATTTGAATCCAACATCAAAAAAAAAAAAAAATCCAACCCCACAAAGAAATCCATGTTTCAAATTTATTACTCAGTACGGGGATTAAGGGATTTCTTATAAGATTGAAATAATGTCATTGAAATCTGCAATATATGATGTGTATTGGATCACAATGATATGTACAAAAACTAATTTCATAATAGTTTGACTCCTTATTATCACAGGATTCGTTCTCCTATACTGTATAAATGGGTCGCTGCATTGATTCGATGGCAATAACGTCCACCCCCTCCATTTTTATATATGGTTTAAATCAGTTTTGAGGTAGGTGTTGGCCTTTAATTAAAAATAGGGCACATTTTAATATTGTCTCAATGTGTTTTATTTTAGTCTTTAATTATAGGAGTTGTTTTTAGTGCCATCTTTTGGAGTTTCTGGTGTTGGAGTCCGATAGAAAATTTTGAGGTAAAATCTTGATTTATGTTATTTAAATTGGTTTTTTTATTGTGTATGTGGATTCAACACCTTAAAAAACTTCTAGGGCACTTCGATTGTGCAGGGGTTACCATCAAGCTTGTGATTTCAATAAATTCCTGCTTGATTTTAAAGAAATTAGACCATAAAAACTTTCAAAAAATCTCACTAAAAACAATTCATTAACTATATATAGTCCTAGCAAAAATTTCGATTTTTGACCGAGAACACAGAGACCCGACCAATCGCGCGCACGCTCTGGTGCCTCTGCGCCCTGCCCCTTCGGCCTTGAGTTTCAGCGTGTCCCCGCCTGGCAACTCTGCTGCTGGGCATCCGGTGCTCCCGTGCCCTGTTCCTCTTCTGTCCTGCGCTTCTTCGACGACTCCCACCTAGTAGCTCATGCTGCTGGGCTTTTATCCTTGCTCCTGGCTGACTCATTTGCCGATCTTTTTGTGTCTGCTCTTGACCCGTTATGGCCCCTCCGGAGGCGCCACCAGAGGATGCCTTCCAGCAAGCATCTAGTGCATTCTCTTCAGCCTCAGCGAAATCGCCCCTCTGTTTCAAAGTTTGTTAAAAAACTGGAAGGGTTGCAGGAAGTCTCTCTGCCTCCAACCTTGCCTCATCTGGTTGCGCTTGCCTTAGCTGAAAGAGGTCTTATTGGGTAGTTTACAGGTCTATGGCCCTCTCCTAAAACTGTCTAGAGGTGGGTAGAAAGGAACTGGTCAGACAAAACTCAAGGGAAAATATCTATCAGATTTTGTGGCAAAGGATATTTTACTTTCCATTTTGAAACCAAGGAAGATAAGGATTTAATATTTCAAAATGGTCCTTACTTCATGGACTCCAGAGGGTTGTACCTCAATAAGTGGA
>APFE031546963.1:10448-23624 GCA_000404065.3 Pinus taeda
ATGTGGTTTTCTTGTGTTGGAAAATGACCCAGGTTCTAATATTAGTAATTGCACTAATGTGTCCCATAAAAAGGGAATAAATGTGTTATATAAAAAGACATATTTTATGTGTAATATACATATAAGAATCAGCTTGTTTTATTTTGTGTAAAGCCCAACTCCTTTTAATAAGGTACATATTGGTGTGTAATATATGCAATAGGATCAATGCCCTTGGACATTTGTTTACAATTTGATGCCTTTAAAAATTGTACATAACAGTGCATTTATAAACACTACAAGAACTAAAAAAAAACTTTGTAAATACTTTTGCGAGCTTAGACATTTTTAGCTACATTGACAAAATCCTCTCTTACGATAGTGAAAGTTGTAGCATAGATATTTTTGAAAATTTTTGCCATTCCAATAGCTCTAAAAGCATCCACAAAAACCATTATCACAATATGATTTCCCTTTAGTGAAAATGTTTCTTTGATCCAGGGATACAAAGGTTATTGCCCCATCTAAGAACATTGAAGGTGGAAACCATGCCAACATCTTCCCTAGGGTTTTGTACTTATAGGTCCCACTAAGGTATTTTTTAGTGGTTATTTTTTTTACACTTTTTTTATATAAAATTTCATCTATTTTATATGAAATATGCTTACATTAATAATATTTTCTAAATTTTACAATTTTTAATAATAAATTGTATGTTTTTTTTATTGAAATCCACCTGCATATTTATATGTATGATTTTTTTGGACAAAAATAGTTTCTTTGAATACTATTTTTTGGATAATTTTTGAACCCTTAAAAAATGAATTCAAGTTTTTTCTTGTTTCTTATAAGGAACAAGGAAAAAATTGTTATTGATGACCAATAATAGGTTTTTCCTAGGTGCAACATAGACATTCCCTAACAACATGGAAATTGGTATGAGGAATTTGTATACTCTCATGTAGAAAGTGTTAGGCTCTACCCAAGGATAACCCATAGTGGGTTAGCATGTGGATGATACCTGTCTAGAATGGGAGCATGGTAGAGATGAGATAAATAACTTCATTGAACATTTGAGAAACCAATCAATTAATGAGATTCACAGTGTAACTAGAAAATGAGAATTCCTCACCATTTCTCAATGTCACGGGGATCAAGAAAAATGATAGAATAATGGAAAATAGAGTATACGAGATGAAGACTCACATGGACTAGTACTTACATGTAAGCTCACATCATCATCCTTGCCATAAAATTAGCATGCTCAATACTCTTATTACATAAGAGGAGCATGTGCTACATCTAAATCAAGTGTTAAAAACACTAAGGAAACATTAGCTACTAGAAAACATAAAGGAGTGTGAATTTTCTAAGTAGTCCTCAGTGATCTTGGGGCATGTGATTGGTGGAGATGAGTTGAATATTGATTCTACAAAGATAGAGATCATGCTTACATGGTCCACTCATACTCATGTCAAATAAGATTAGTGTAAGTTACCTAACTCTCTAATGCCTAATTACAGTTGCAGGTGATTAGACCCAACCTTTGAGGTTAATTATAAAGATGGGGTTGTTAATTTTTTTCTTTGTTCCTTCACCTTAAATAATATTTCTAATACCACCATCATCTTTTATTGGTCTAGATATTTTCAACAATATAATTTTCATCAAATCCAAGATCCAGGCACAAAATTATGCCCACTTGAATATTTTCCTCTAAAACCAAATCAACATTCGTACTATGCCACATGGAATACACATAGCATCCCTTGTTCACGTGTCATCCCAACATTAGTCCACAACTTCTAGCCGCACTATTGGTGGGTAGGCCAAATTTTAAAACTTGGATGTTTTTTCCACTATATATTGATCCTGGCCCATTTTTTTCCTAGCCATACATTAGTCATCAACTCACAAAGGTTGAATTCTTTGTCTATTTTCATCATCTAATGAACTTTAGGTTTTTTTGGTACCAAACTTTAGAGAACCCCAGGTCACACTTTTGATTACACGTACGTTTGACTTTATCCAATACAGGAAGCCAATTGACAGAGGCTCACATCCCCGTTAACTGACAAACTTGTTAGGTTTTTTTAGTATCATGATGTAGGTATGATATTAAAGTCCAAACCTTTAGGTAGTCTGATGATTGATATATCGATAGGCCAATATCATGAACTCCATGCCACATACCACTTCATCCACATGTCAGCACCATAACAATGACATGTCATTACCACATCAATATCATGTCACCGCCACGTTTATGCCATGTGACCTCCATGTCATAGCCATGTCACTTATACTTTACTGTCATGTCAAAGCCATATTGGTTCCCCCTTTCAAGCTTGGTTGTTTCAAGTAAATCCATCATATTCCTTGCCTTTTATATAACTGTAGAACCCCAACATTCATCATTGTATGTCATTGCTTGACAATAAGCACATATTTAGCAATATAAGAGGTTTTTGGGTTCCATTAATCTAGGTGACTTATCTCAATACAAATAATGTTGACCTCTCTTATCTTGACACCCATGTATAATTGACAAAACCCCAATCACAAGAAACATTCAGATCAACTAACTAACATATCAACTCCCATTAGTACTAAGGTTTCACAGTGTTGAAAAATGTGTAACTAGGTTCCGTCTTCATAAAAATGAAATGTACATTTTGATTCTTGTAAATTGTAAGATGAAAGAAAATTATTATTATTATTGGAGCATTGGTTTCATGCTAAAGGTATGCTATTTTATAGTTCAAGAAACCATAAAGTGCTTCTAGGGTTTGTTCTAGGTCAAGAAGTCAAAAAGAGTCATTGTCATAAATTGAATACCCCTTTGGGCACATTATTTTTGTCTTTAAAAGTGTCAAAATACCCTTCAAGATCAAGTTAGCCTAGCAGCTAGCAATTTGACCTAATGTAAGGAGCCATGTCCACCTTGAGAAGCCTATATAAAGGAGGAAACTCGACCTCCTTGCAAAGCATTCATTCTCTCACTCATTCAAGTGAAGGAAGAAGAAGAGAAGGAAGAGGATGAAGAATAATTGGTTTTGGGCTATATCTCTCTCACACATATGAAGGAAGGCTAGGGTTTATGTGACAAATCTAGGGTTTTTCTCTACAAGTTCGATCTTGAAGAAGAGAAGGCAAGAAGGTTAAGAGAAGATCACAAGAAGCCATCCTCAAACTCAAGAAGTCAGAGAAAGCCAAGAAAAGGTCTAAAGAAGCCCTGAGAGGCTAAAAGAAGCTCACACGTGTGGCAACAATAACTACAGGAGGGCCGAAAATTTCAAGTCTGCAGTGGAGGCCGAATTTTGTAATTGGGGTCGAAGTTGTGCTATTGGAAGAGATTTTAGTAGGTTTCACTTAGACAAGGAAAGAACATCATTTGGAAAGGTTGCACTTGGTCTTGGAGGGTATTGGTCTTGGTCTAAAGGTCTTGGAATTCGTCAATTGAAGAATCTATAAGGAAGAGAAGATATTTGCAGGTTTTCCTCTCTAGTGGAGAGGTTTTGGCCCTATCTTATAGCTTATATTCTGTGTTTTTTTTCTTCTTATTTTGGTATTTTTTTATAATACACAAACATAATAATAATAATATAATTTAATAAGTAAGATAAGTAAAAAGACATCACAAGTAGTTATCAAAAGAAAGAGAAATCACTCTAATCATTTCCCTATATATTTCTCAACATGGTTTCAAACCTAAGGTTGGAAAAGGGAATTATGAATATTTCTACTACATTGAAGAAGGTTCTAAAGAAGTGTTCAAATTTAGCAAGTTATCTCAATAAAGGCATCAAAGAAATATGGAATCTCTTATTTACTCCAAAGAAGTAAATGACCAAGACAAAGGACGAAGGACTCTTCTCAGAACTCACTGACACATTTCAATATGAGAGCATTTGAGTGATCGTTAGTGGAGCATCAAGACATATGACTGGTCATCACAAGCAACTAAAGACATTATCAAAAGGAAAATCTTCTTACTCTGTAGAACTTGGAGATAATAAGAGTTATCTTGTAAGAGGAATTGGATCAACCTAAATAGAGCTCGAGAATGGAGGAAATATTCAGATCAATAACATCCTATTTGTTCTAGGTTTGCATAATAAGTTACTCTCCATTTCAAATCTAGAAGATAAAAGTGATATAGTGGCTTTCAATGATGGAAATGTTATAGTATGGAGTAAGAAATCAAGCATAGAAGATGCTAAAGTAATTGGCATTCATGAGGGAAGACCTTACAAGTTGATATATGCTCTTGCTCAAGATTTGGTTCACATTGAACTCAGCCGATGTGAACTTTGGCATAGAATATTTGGACATATCCATTTCAAAATCCTTTCGACTCTAAGTTCAATAGTAGATGGAATCCCTGAACTAAAAGAAGATCACAAAGGAGTATGAAAAGGATGTGCATTAGGTAAGAATGCCAAGAGACCATTTGGAAGTAGTGCTTCATAGTCAAAGAAATTGGATCTTATTCATCCCAATGTCTATGGTCCTATGACTCCTAAATCACTTGGGGTCATCTATATTATGTCACATTTATAGATGATCATTCCATGAAGACTTGGGCTTACTTAATGAAATCCAAGGATGAAGTATTTACTAAATTTCAAGAATTCAAAGTTGAAGTAGAGAACCTTATAGAAAGAAGAATCAAAATATTAAGATTTAATAACGGAGGAGAATATAGATCCAAGGAAATCATAGCTTTCTGTATGGATTCTGGGATTAAGAGGGAGTTGATAGTCCCATATCATCCTGAACAAAATGGAGTTGTAGAATGAAAGAATCAATCCATTGAAGAAAGTGTAAAAGCAATGTTACATGATCAAGACTTACAGAAATTTCTATGGGTGAAGCTACAAAAACATTTATATACATATAAAATTGAAATCCCCACAGGTATCTAGATAACAAGACTTCTGAAGAGGTGTTCACTGGGAATAAACCAACCGTAGATCATCTTTGAATTTTTGGTTGTCCTATCTATATAAATATACCTAAGGACAAAAGAAAGAAGTTGGATCCATCTGGCATGAAGGGAACCTTTCTGGGCTACACTAACTCTTCTAAGGCCTATAGGATCTACATAAAGGAAGGACACCAAATAGAAGTTAGTCAAGATGTAACATTTGACATAAGTATTGCATTCATGAAATCAAAGGATCTCCATATGGACTCTGATGATGAAGAAATTTTTGTATTCAAAGAAGAAGTTACTAGGGAAGAAGAAGAATAGAACCATGAAGATGAAGGTCCCTGTGAACCAATACAACCTACGGTAATTCCCAAAACTAGAAAAAGACCTAACTGGTTGAAGTCTACACTTCTAGATGTAGAAAGTCATGGAGCTGCTCAGGATACATTCAGGGAAAGCAAGAATCCCAAACGATATTTTGGGTATGTAGCATACATTAAAAAACTAATTGAAGTAAAACCATCCACTTTTGAATTATTTATCAATCACCAAGAATGTAAGGATGTCATGAATGAATAATATCAAGCTATAATGAAGAATGGAGTTTGGGAGATCGTACCTAGGCCTGAAGATACATCTATTGTAACTTTCAAATGGATCTACAAGATCAAACATGTAGCAGATGGAAGTATTGACAAGTGTAAGGAAATATTTGTGGCTAGGAGATTCTCTCAACATGAAGGTATCAAATATGAAGAGACATTTGCTCCGATAGAAAGGTATACAACTATATATTCATTTGTCGCTTTTGTAGCATCAATGGGATGGAACATCCACCAAATGGATGTCAAGATTGCATTCCTGAATGGCACAACTGATGAGGAAGTATAAATAGAAGAACCCTTGGGATTTGAAGTTAAATATAGAAAAGCATATTTTTGTAGATTGAAGAAGGCATTATATGGCCACAAGCAAACACCAAGGGCATGGTATGCAAGGATGGATGCATACCTAAAGAGATTGGGCTTCACTAAGAGTTTTTCTAATCCAAACATTTATATTAAGGTTTTGAAGGGAAAGCTAGTAATAATTCCTCTGTATGTGGATGATCTTCTCTTGGCAGGTGTGGAAGGTGAAATTGAAGAATGTAAGAAGCATCTAGCAACAAAATTTGACATGAAGGATCTAGGGTTGATGCACTACTATTTGGGACTAGAAGTTTAACAAGAACTTGATGAAATATATCTAGGTTAAGGAAAGTATGTGATTAATATGTTTAAGAGGTTTGACATGATGGATTGCAAACCAATGACAACCCTAATGATCACAAACTTGAAAAGACTAAGGATTTCTGAATCAAGCCATGTGGATCCTTTCAGGTATAGGCAATTGATTCGCTCACTAATGTACTTGGTAAATACTCAACCAAACATATGTTTTGCAGTAAATATTCTTAGTCAGTTCCAAGTGGAGCCAAATGATGATCATTGGATAGTAGTGAAGCACGTACTAGGATATCTGCAAGGAAGAATCCATTATTGCCTAAAATATGATAGGAGGAATGATATCCACCTGATTGGATATACAGATTCCAACTGGGGAGGTAGTGAGTAGGATGGAATAAGCACTATAGGAGGATATTTTAGTTTGGTACCCTCCATGATCTCATGGATGAGCATAAAGAAAGATATGGTTGCTTTAAGTAGTGTTGAGGTTGAGTACATTGTTGCCCGTGAAATAAGCAGAGAAGTTATCTAGTTAAGGAAGTTGTTATTAGACCTATTTGAAGGACCAATGGACCCTACAATGATACATTGTGATAATGCTAGTTGTATAGGATTGTTTGAAGACCCCGTATTTCATGGAAAGACAAAGCATATCAATAACAAGTATAATTACGTTCGGAAGCTAGTACAAGATGGTGTGTTGCAGCTACAATATGTCTTCGCCAATGAGCAGGTGGTTGACATATTGATGAAATATCTTCCTAATAAGAGGATTTTGTATTTGAGATACAATCTTGGTTTGGCTTATGTATCCTCCCTAGTTGAGAGGGAGAGGTAGGCACATCATTCTTGTCTTCACTTGGGAAGATAGAATGGAGGATTGGTTAAGCATCTGGCATCTGATACTCTTTGAGGATGAGGTAGGTCATCCAAGATAAGAGTATTCGTGGACATATGTTCTTTGAGGACTAGCTATCAAAGATAAGAATAGTTGAAATAAGGTCATACTCTGTGAACACCCGGGTGGGGTATGTACCTTGAGAGACAATGATGACGTGTCTATAAATCATTAGTCTCACCAACATTATGCTCTGATCTTGTGGAGAGATAAAGTTGATAGTGAATTCCTTGTCATGTGAAAATGTTTGTTGATATGATTTTAAACAGATGGGTCACCAATCCAACTCTTCTTATGAGACCTCTTCAGATTGAGAATGTCCACATACCATTTATGAATACCTACCTAGTTAAGAGGGAGTGTTGAAAAATGTGTAACTAGGTTCGATCTCCTTAAATATGATATTTACTTTTTGATTCTTGTAAGATTTAAAATGAAAGAAAATTATTATTATTATTGTAGCATGGATTCCATGCTCAAGGTATTTTATTTTATAGGTCAAGCACCCATTGAGTGCGTCTAGGGATTGTCTTAGGTCAATAAGTCAAAAGGTTCATTGTCATAGGTTGAAGACCCCTTTGGGCACATTGTAATTTGTAAACAAAATTATTTTTGTCTTCAAAAGTGTCAAAATACCATTCAAGACCAAGTCGAATTGGCAACTAGCAAGTCATCCTAATGGAAGGAGCGACGTCCACCTTGAGAAGCTTATATACAGGAGGGAACTCGACCTCCTTGCAACACATGCATTGTCTCACTAATTCAAGCGAAGTAAGAAGAAGAAAAAGGAAACAAGAAGGAAGAGGATGAAGAAGACTTGGTTTTGGGCTACCTCTCTCTCACACGTGTGAAGGAAGGCTAGGGTTTCTACAGTAAATCTAGAGTTTTCCTTTACAAGTTTGATCTTGAAGAAGAGAAGGAAAGAAGGTTAAGTGAAGGGCACAAGAAGCCATCCTCAAGCTTCAGAAGTCAGATACATCCAAGAGAAAGCCTAAGGAATCCATGAGAGGCTAAAATAAGTTGATACTAGTGGCAACAATAATTGTAGGAGGGCTAAAAATTTCAAGTCTGCAGTGGGGGCCAAAATTCTACAATTGGGGTTAAGTTGTGTTATTGGAAAATATTTTATTGGGTTTGAATTTTACAAGGAAAGCACATCATTTGGAAAGGTTGGACTTGGTTTTGGAAGGTAGTGGTCTTGGTCTAAAGGTTTTGTAATTCGTCAATTGAAGACTCTATAAGGAAGAGAAGAGATTTATGGGTTTTCCTCTCAAGTGGAGAGGTTTTGGCCCTAGCTTATAAACTATATTATGTGTTCTTGTTCTTCTTGTTTTAGTAGTTGTTTGATGATACCAAAACATAATAATAATAAGAGAAGTTAATAAGTAAGATAAGTAAAAAGACATCACAAGCCATTATCAAAAGAAAGAGAAATCACTCTAATCATTACCCTATAAATTTGTCAACACACAGGTATTCATTCCTGACTAATGCCTGATTTCTTGGTAACCTAATCACATTTAAGAATTTCCTTAACTCTTTGTCTACATTAACTAATGGGTTTGTTGGGATCTATCAATATTATATGTTTTCTTCCAAATGGACCTCAATTTATTCCCAATACGCCAAAAGTTGAAAGGCTAACATCCATTAGTCGAAGGCCCGATAACCCTTTTAGGTAGGCTCTTGGTCACATCCCCTCTTATCAGTCATATGACCATGGGATACATTGAAAGAGATTGAACTAAAACACATGGAGTTAATACTGGAATTTAATGGGGGCGTCCATTAATTCTTATAAGGTCTAAAAGGGATTTTTTTGTCTATTTTAAGGGATTTAGATCGACTCTAGTAAAGAAAAAAAATTTCCCAAAAACTTCTAGAGGCTTGGAAATATTTTCCATCCTATGAAGGAATCCAAAATAGTGCCCTCATCATGAAATATTCATAATAGAGAGACATAAAATGGCGGTCAGAACTCCTTAACTTCTCCCGACTAGGATGAGAATGCTCTCTTCCCTGTGGACTCCAAACTAGAACCTCACACTTACAATTTTGAGCTCTCATAAATAGAGGGGTCAACAATATGGCTTCCCTCTAAGGAAAGTAGAGTATCCCACCTTTGAATAACTACCAAATCTTCTCATTCAAAATAGGTATACAATAATAATTGTTTCTCCCATAAATAGTTAGGTAAGATCCATTCACATTATAGAATATATAATGAGCTATGAGATCAATTGACCTATACATTTACCTCACTAATTGATACATTTGTATTCATCATAGGTAACTTGTTTCATATAATACTTCTATATCTCACCTTCACGAAACAATAGTTAACATTCAAGAAAAAATGTATGATATATTAAGCTCTAGAGTAATACACGTCACATAGACATCATAAAAAATTTCATATTATGATTACATACATACATAGGAATAAACATAACCATGTACATGAAGTGTTAAATAGACTTCCAAATCATACACATCAAATGTTCACAACATTCATAACATTTTTTTCCCTCTAATAAGCATAGTGACTATCATAACAATATCCAAGATTTCTAAACATTAGTGTCATTTCATTTATAACAGATGAATACACTTATTTGATATCTTTAACTTGCTCAAGGTTTCAATTCAAGTAAGAAACATGAAGGACACTCTCCTTCACTTTGAGGGTTTAGGAATTTCACTTAAAATCCATGTTGGGCCTCTTAACATAATAAGCATGGTCATTCAAGGCCCGATCATCACAAAATGGAACCCTTGACTGATCTAGCATTCCTTAAGTGATTCCCTTATCCAATTTTTTATTTTTGCCTAAAATTTATTTTCATGCCCCCGTACTTAGATGAAGGCTCCTTGATTACTCCCTATATTTTCACCCAATCCACAAGTTACAATCTCTATCTAGTAAATAATCCTCTTTTATTCTCCTCCTCATTCCCTCTATGTTATTCTCTATTCTTCACAAACCTTTCCCTCATGTACATGAGTGCAACTATCCCCCTTCCTCTTTCCTTAGGTCTCCGCCTTGATGGGATTATGTGTACATGTAACACATACCTTAGGTAGTTTGATATCATTGCTTACATTCATCATAATTTCTTGGAAGCTTGGGTAGTTAAACTACCACCATGAGGTCTAGTCAAATAGATTCAATTAGGAAGTATTTCTTTAGTCCCCCTTGCAATGTTCCTATGTGAAGCATCTCTCTTTTGCATCATGAATTGTGTACACTACCCCATTCCTCAGTTTTAAAAATACACACATTATAAGAATATTTACATCATGATAAATTTTGACATAAGACCCATACTAATTATCCAACATTAATATTCTTAATTACATTTACAACATTTGGATAATTAGAAGATATATTACAATTAGAATTTTATGGGATCTTCAAAATATTTAAGAAAGTTCATAACATCATTCATAGTTGTGGCAATACCATTCATGCTATAAAAATTACTCGTGATAGTTTGTACTAATGTAAGAACTATTGGAAATCGATGCAGGAGCATCCAACTAAGGGTATCATGGCTGGGGTATTTGGTCTCAGCTAAGAAAGACAGGTTTACATTAATCATTTCGTTTTCATTTCCATTTGTTAGTTAAATAGCATTTAGGGACTTGCAATTTAACTTCTTAGTCAAATGGCATTTAGGAACATTATGGTTAGTTGAAGGCCATTACAGCCACCTTTTGTTTCTTTTATTTTATTCAACAAGTTGTCTTTCGTAAAATTCCAACAGAGTAAGAAAAAAAAGAACAGTTATCATAACCATGTAACTACATATGTAACTGCCAGCAGTTGTGTGAAACTGTCTCAAAGAGTTTAAAAGAAAATGTATCACAAATGTAATAGATTCGATTACATGAGATAGAATAGAAGAAAAAAAAAGAAATTTTCTATTCAAAACATCTGAATCCATTTGCAGCTAACTATTAATCTCTTTCCATTAAATTATTGTGTGCATTGAAAGACCAGAATAGTGCATTTTTTTTTCCAAAACATTTATTTCATAACAGTCATCTAGCAATAGAGTGTCTCAAGGACAGTTCTAGCAGCAGTTGAAGACATCCTAATAACAGAGAGAAAATTCACAGTTCCAACCAGTAACAAGTATCAAGCATACGAAGAGCAGACAAACGACATGGAGAAACCCTCGACAGATCAACAATCTCAACATTAAAATAACTGCATTGCACGCACAGGTAACTCATAGCCATATGAAAATTTCCTTTCTTTTCCAAATAATAGTCTTGCACGAAAATAAGTTACAAAATATCAGAACAACAACTGTCAAGATGGGATGAGTCCTATTATAGAAAACTAACAACAGACCCAGGGTTTGAATACCCAGAAAGACTCTATGACTGTTGCAACAAAATAAATTATACAGAAGGGTGAAACCGAAGATAACCCAACAACAAACGAGGATCCAAGGCCTCAGAACCTAAGCAAACTACCAGACAACTAGAACGTTGGAATCGTAAAAAAAACAAAATGAGACATATATCAGTAATGAGGAGCGACCCTACCGGGTTCACCAGGCAGCAACAGGTGTGAAAGCAAGCGTCTAGAGCCACAAACCACCTGCAAACACAGCCAACAGAGAGGCGTTAGAGGTCTAACTACTCGAAATTGAACCAAAGGAGTGTGCAACAACAAAGGAGAGGGTTGAAGGCTTACCAGAGAAGTAGACGGTGTCGGGGAGAAGAACCCATAACCAGGTCACAGCCACAAGAGGGAGTCCCTGCTCACAAGGAGCGACTACCCTTAGTAAAGACGAAAATTGCAAGAAGGAAATAAAGCAAGGACAGAGGGCTTACCTTGCACAGTGACAAGCAGAGCCGAGGACTCGGTCCCTTGTGACCACAACATGCAAAATATACAAACAGAGCAACCAGTTAACTAGAGAAATGACTAGGCAAGCCAATAAACAATTAAACAACAAAAGCACACAGAGCAAATCGAGATAACAGGATGAAGGAAACCCTCCACAATAATCAACAAAACAACCAGCATAACGCCCAGGAGAAATCCAATAGTTAGCAGCTACGGAGTTGTTGATGGAGATACCAGGCTTCCCAGTAGAAGGGCCCGTGGCCAAGTGCAGGTCGGGCACCATTACAACAACCACAGCAAGTACAAAGTAATAGTGATAAACCCTCACAACAAACAACAGAACCACAATGTCAAAATGCCAAGGTGAACGAGGGTTTGTGGTGTAAGCGAAGCGTGAGAGAGGAGAGTTCGAGGCCGAGACAGGTGTCCCTCACACCAACCACCGTACTCACTAATTGAATGTGAAATCAAAACCAAAATATCTATGTTTATTTTATTCTTAAATTAATCATACCATTAATTATTGATTAGCTGCGAGGTTAAGAGGGCTGGTCCCATCATATTGTGGTATCAGAGCAGGTTTGAGTTTTTCATAAGAAATGGAAGTTGGAAGACGAGGTCTTGGGAGAGGTATTCGGAGAGTAGCAAAGGAAGGATTACGGGAAGAGATTAGGATCCTGAATGCCTGTTTGACGGCAGTAGAAGCAGGAAGGAGAAGTGTTTCCAGGAAAACTAGTGCCTTTTCGATCTTCTAGTCCCACTAGGATTGGCAGCTATCCTAGAAACAAACAATCAAAGCAATTTGCGATTTCCTCTATGTATGATAGGTAAGAGAGAAGAAAAGGGACCAACCTAGATCTTTCGCTTGACTCCTTGCTTGATTTCTCTCCCCCTTGATAGAGCTTGCAACTCCTCTCCTACTTGTCCCTCTTAGAGAATACCTGTAGAAACAAAGTAACAAAACACCATCAAAGCATCTCAATCTATTATATCATAAACAATGCAGAATTAGAAATACATCGAACATACAATGGCATTCACAAATAACAAGATTCACAAGTACACAATTGTATGGAGGAAAACTCAAAGAACTTTATTAAAATAGAAGGGAGAATTACAACCTAGCTGTCTGATCCAACATCAAAGCCCCCTTCACCTCATGAAAAGCAAGATCACCCAACAATACAATGCTCTTTCTCAAAGACAAACTATCAACACTTCCTTACAAATTACAAAATTCCAGCCTCCAGATCTCTCAGATGAGAGATCCATT